>ML675624.1:683454-825359 GCA_007922155.1 Mesoclemmys tuberculata | reverse complement strand
CAAATGACTTATCTGGCTTTAAGACTAAGCTTGATAAGTATATGGAGGGGAGGTTATGATGGGATAGTTTAATTTGAGCAATTGATTTTGGATTATCGGCAGATAAGTCTGCTCAATGGTCTGTGGGAATGCTGGATGGGATGGGAACTGAGTTACTGCAGAGAAATCTTTTTTGGGTGCTGGCTGGTGAGTCTTGCCCACATGCTCAGGGTTTAGCTGATCGCCATATTTGGGGTCGGGAAGGAATTTTCCTCCGGGGCGGATTGGCAGGGGCCACGGAGGTTTTTCGCCTTCCCCTGCAGCATGGGGCATGAGTCGCTTGCTGGTGGATTCCCTGCAGCTTGAGGTCTTCAAATCTCACTTTTGAGGATTTCAATAACTCAGTCATGGGTTCGGGGTTGTTATAAATGTGTATGGGTAGGGTTTTGTGGCCTGCCTTGTGCGGGAGGTCAGACTAGATGATCATATTGGTCCCTTCTGACCTATGAGTCTATGAATCTAAGTTGCACTGGTTGCTGGATCCACATACCCATCCTGATTTAGCTACACCAGTGTCCCATGAATCACTAGTCCCGAGACAGGAGTCTTTACTGGTTCTAGTCCCATCAATAGACTGGATACCATTGATTCTGGTGAGACTCAAAAGTGCTATGGCCCTCGCAGACTGTTTGCCCTGGAAGGAGCAGGGTTTCCTCATGTTTCAGTGCACTCACCTCTGCACAGGGCTCCATCTCCTGCATTACATCTACTTTCTGCTGGCCATACCTCTCTAACACATACTGTTCTGATGGCCATTCATGGAAGACTCATAGACTCATAGGTCAGAAGGGACCAATATGATCATCTAGTCTGACCTCCCGCACAAGGCAGGCCACAAAACCCTACCCATACACATTTATAACAACCCCGAACCCATGACTGAGTTATTGAAATCCTCAAAAGTGAGATTTGAAGACCTCAAGCTGCAGGGAATCCACCAGCAAGCGACTCATGCCCCATGCTGCAGGGGAAGGCGAAAAACCTCCGTGGCCCCTGCCAATCCGCCCCGGAGGAAAATTCCTTCCCGACCCCAAATATGGCGATCAGCTAAACCCTGAGCATGTGGGCAAGACTCACCAGCCAGCACCCAAAAAGGAATTCTCTGCAGTAACTCAGTTCCCATCCCATCCAGCATTCCCACAGACCATTGAGCAGACTTATCTGCCGATAATCCAAAATCAATCGCTCAAATTAAACTATCCCATCATAACATAACATATCCCATCATAACTTCTTATCACTCTCATGCAAGCATATAGGTCCTCTGTAGCTGGAACTCATGGATGGTGCAGTATCCTTCTTAGATTTAGAGGAAGACTTATTGCCATGCTTAGGTACGTGCTTCTGTGGCTCACAGCTAGGCCTGCAGCATGGGTGCTGCGGATCCAGATGGAGGCTCCACGATAGAGGAAGTGCTTTTGGATTGCTCAATCAGATGGAAGGGGGGGTGTCTCCCAGTCGGGATCAGACTTTGGACCCCCGGCTACCTCCATAAGATGCTTCTTGAGGCAGAGAGCTCGGCCTTCCCATGGAAGGAGGGAAGGACAGACAAATACAGCACCTGGAGGCGATGTGGGCTTCCCCCAAATAGTACAAGCAGCATTGATGTTCATTGCTGATGAAAAATGAGCAAGGGCAGGAAGCACCGACTTTGAATTCCAGCATCTTCAGCATAATCCAGTACCCTCTCCCAGGGAGAGGAGCGGGTGAATCATTTGGGAGCAAAAAAAAAAAAAAATGCAGACGGTATCATCCCAAGTCCTTAATTTTACAAAATGCTTAGCATGACAGAATACAACAAAAAACAATAAAATCCTAACTATGACCAAAAATAAGAACAGGTGGGTTTCTTTGTTTTTAATTTTTAGAAAATGTGTCACTAAGAACGAGAGGTCAGCAGAAGCTCCGACTTTGACCATGTAGAGTTAAGAAGGAATTGGAGACGCCTACAGTCTGCACTGCCCTTTATTGCCTTAAAGTGAAAGCATGAAGCAATACAAGGGCACACATGGACTTCCAAGTAATACTATTTTAAAAAGCTCCGGTTCTGGATGAATGGCCCATGAGCATAACCCACAGTGCAATACAAAAGGATCCATTATTCAAAAAATTAATACTTCATTTCAAATCTTTCCTCTCTGTAATACAAGTCACTTAGGCCTCATCTCCATACAGACTTTGTACCAGCAGAACTATTTTAGTTAGAGGAGTGATTTTTTTTTTTAAACCAATATAGTTATATTAGTGAATCTCCAAGGGCTAGTCTACATTAGAAGTGCTATAGCAGTGCAGCGACACTAGTGCGGCCCGTATGGTGAAGATGCTCTATGCCAATGGGAAATCTTATTCCCCATCCTGTACAGGATTAGGCTATACCAGCATAAGCATATTTACACTGGTGTAACTGCACCCAGGGTACGGAGCATTGTACTGCTTTAACTATACCAATATAGCTAAAGCAATAAAACTTTTGTGTATAAACAAGGCATGAATCTGCAAAACAGGGATAAGGGTATTTACCAACCTGTATTCAAATGCTTTGAAATCTACCAATAAATGTAAGTAGTTTTTATTTTTTTTATCCCATACTGTATTCTCCCTAGAGAGAATAACATTATAAGCTACCCTTACCATGAGCCACACCCCAGAAAGACAAGCCCTCCAACAAATATTTGATTATACAAACACACCTTGTACCACAGTCCAAAAGTGATAAGACCCAGAGACAGTAAAGTAGGGTATTGTAAATCTCTGTAAGAATGAGTTTGATACGTGACTACAAAAGGGTATGGAAGCAAAGACAGAAGATTCAGTTTCAGTCATTTTCCATTAGACTGATGATACATGTTCAGTTTTGGGTTAGGAAGGCAATGTTGGGATAATTGGGCCTACAAATTTACCCTAATTGTCAGCTCATCTGTCAAAAATGAGTGAAAGGTCATAAAATGTCACAATAACCTATAATAATAAAAGTTGATGGGAAAAACCACAAAAGGGAGACCGAAAGAATTAGTCCAAACTAAAAGGCCTACTGATATAACTCAAGGATTGAGGCAAGGTCATGCCTGGTAAACAAGAACACTGTGAAAATCAATCAACCAAAACTGGTGTGTCGGAAAATTGACCTAGCTGGTAGACAAAATACTGAAGGAATGGGCTATTCTGCTCACCATTCCCTTTTGGGGTCCTTAATGAAAGAGTTTGGTGCAAAATACAGACCAACAGGCAAAGGTCTATTGCCACGCTGGCTGACAAAGAGAAGGAAGGAGCAAGCTTCACCATCATGGCTGCCATCCCCACTGTCGCCCTAGGATCCTGGACCTCCTTCGTCCTAATCCTGAGAGATGTCCTGACAAGACTATGCCAGAGGGAGGGAGCCAGATGACATCAATACCGTCTCCAGCTCTGGAGGAACCCTCAACACCACTTCAGAATGCGAGCCCTTGCCTCTCCCCACAAAGTCTCTTTTTCCCTCCCCATCTTATTTCTTCTCTTTCCTGTCCCTCTCCTTTTTCTTTCTGGCAAATAAAAGCCTGGCACAGGCAGCTTAGCCTGTAATTTTGCAAGATGGCTGTATACCTGTGACCAGAAAGAGGCAACTAAAAGCAACACCTTAAACAGCCTGATGCTGGTATAAGTTTGCCAGGCCTTGAAGCGGCTAATAAGACCATGTGCTATGCCTGTTTCTCTCCAGCAATGAGATTGCAAGTGAAAGTGAACACCAGAAACAGAAACTGATTTTTCTGTCTTTGCTTTTCTTTTCTCTTCCCTTTTGTGTGCATTTGTCTTCTGTCTGATACGAAACAGCATCAGACTTTAACAGCAGCAGCAACGACAGCTCCAGCCCAACCCATCTTAACTAACTTCTTCTCTTTCCCTAAAAAGGTCAGTTATTACGATCTTTGATACCATCGAAGAGACAGTCAAACAAGGGCGGTTTTCCCTTCTAAAAACTATCTCCAGCTAAAGAGAAATGGAACACAGGATATTGTTAAAATGAAATCCTTATTTAACACAACATTTCAAATGCTTTAACTTCCTTCTTTTCTGTATCTTTAATAAAAGGTTATAACAGTTTTTAATGGCTGTGTTTGCCATGGCACTGAGCAGGTTGAGATCTCTGTATACGAGACCCCAAATCTTGTTTAAAACTGTTCAATGCTGAAAGTGATTGGGTTGTGTTAACACCTTTGGATCATATATTCCAATTAAATAAATACAACAGGAGGCACGTTATACTTTTACTTCCGCTATTTTATTTTTACTCGAAGAGTAAATCACTTCCTCCATCTCTGAGTTTAAATGAGTTAATTAAATTGTTTCAAATTGCTACTACTTTGGAAAACCTTTTATAAAGATTAGATGATTACCAACACAGAGTATATGTTAGTTTCAATACTTTTTAATTAAGTAAGGCAGTTTTGGTGTTTTCTTACTATTTTTAATGAATGGGTCAACCACATAGTTTTGCATAAGACCCTGATGTAGTTTTTTTTTTCCTTTTGCTCAGCTAGTCATGGCTGCTAAACTTCCTTATTTCACGCTTCTGCTCAGAAAGGCAACTAATGAAGGACCTGCTGAAAATCTCTGTCAGAAGGATAACCAATCTTCTTCCAGAAATTCAATGACAGTTCTTCATAAAGCAAAGCAGTCAGCCTTTCCAAACCTCATTAATCTGTTTTAACTGCTGCAGCCAAGAGCAAAGGAGAAAGGCAAGGGAAATTTCAGTTGGAAAATATTTTGACGTAACTGACCAGATGACAAACTAAACTTAAGCACATGTCAAGCTCAGACAGAGGTACAAAGGCATCTGCAGGGGATACAGGAAGTTAGCACAAGCCAAGATGAAGTCAGATCTCTGGGTACAGTGTATATTTTTGTAACCACTGATAATTGGAAAAAGAAGAGCAAGAGCTTAAAGGTTTAAAAAAAAAAAAAAAAAAAAAAAAAAAAAAGAGTCAGGACCATTTTCTACCAGAATTGTTTACCTTAGTTGGGCCAGTTAACTAAATACAAATAATATCTAAGATGAATATGCTGCATGATCTACATTGCTAATTTGCTCACAGTTCTAATGCACATACACTTCTTGCAATCAATTTTTAAACTATTGCTATTGTAACTAGTTATGTTCACAACAGTCAGTGTCCCTCACTTAAAGAGTTGAAATTTAATTTGTTTACTTTTTTTAACGACCTGAGTTTTCTGGAAGTTTAAGCACTATTTTGTCATTATTGACATTTTAAAAAAAAAACAACAGATAATCTAAAAATAAGTTCTGAGCAGCAAGAAAAGGATGGGCACTTCTGCCTGCCTTTGTTACATACACTATGTATGTACTGTTCTGCTGTTAAAAACTGAGTCTGAATTCAAAATTCATGTAAACTGACAGGCCTGACGATTGAAGGCCCCCAATCCAAAGCCCACCAAAATCAATTGAAAGGCTCCCACTGCCTTCAACAGGCTTTGGATCAGATTACTACCAAATAAGTACTGAAGAATACAAGCAACAATACATTTTCCCACCAACGTGCCTCAAACCTGACTTGGGGAAACCACCACTAGATTCAAAAGGACAACTCAATTTCAGTTACCTGTGTGAGACTACTACTAAGTCCAACTAGGGCCAATTACACTTGTGGAGTTGGCCACGTCTGACAGTACTCACCCAGTAGAAAGCGATCTGTGACTACCAAGCTTACCACATAAACCACCAGGCACGCACTGCAGAAGAGCAATTTTCAATGCTAAGGCTGAAATGTAATGTCAAAAAACACTGTTTGTCTAACTTGTGCATAAGACACTTGATACCAGAGTGATGGTGCATTAAAGATGCAATAAATCCAACAGATGGTCTGTTTTAAAAAATCAGAAAGTTGCTTTACAGAGAGCCAATGGAAGCCCACAGAACAAATTTGATATTCACTAATTCTTTGTGTGCAAAACTAGCCAGATTTTCCACAAAATAAAAATGGTTCCTAAAGAGACAAAAGCACAAATCAGAAAGCTACAGAAATCAAGATGTCACATCAGCCCAAGTGTAATAATTATCTTTACATTTTCAAGACAATACACAGTACTGTAGATCTCCTACAGACAGCTTCCTAGAGCAGAACTATAAAGCTTTAACAATCTGATTAATGTGTGCCTCAAAAAAAACTAAATTCAAAACTGATCCCAACTTTAGAAGTTGTCAAAATGGGACAGATACATAGTCATTCAAAGAAAATATCAAGAGAGAGAATGGAAGCAAAGAACAGATGAGACCAAATTACTAAGGATTTCATTTTCTCTATATTCAATTTGAGAAAACTAGGTGATCTCTAAAGCTAGGTGTCACAGAGACAGACGTGCACAACACAGAGCTGTCAACAGGCTGGCAGGAGTTAAAAATATATCCCAGTGTCTGATGAATACATATGGTCTTATTACCTTCAGGTGATTTTGTTTCATTGGTAACAAAAATGTACAGAAGTCTCTGGTCTGGTCTACACTACAGAGTTAGGTAAGCACAAGGCAGTTTACATCGACCTAACCATGGAAGTGTCTACACTTAAATTTCACTTCCGCCAATGTAACTGCCCCACTACGCTAACTTAATTCCACCTCCATGAGCAGCATAGATTCAAGGTCAATATGGTTAGCTCAATGCAGTGTCAGTATAGACACTGCTTAGCTTCCATCAACAGTTATCAGCTTTCAGAAGCCATCTCACAATGCTCCACACTGACAGTAAAACCAAAACAAGAGCTCCTGGTGAGGAAATGCACAGCCAACGTAAGGAGAAAAAGCGTAGACACGCATGAATGATGTAAGTTAGGTCAACTTAATTTTGTAGTCTTGACATGGCTTCTGAAGGACACTGGTAGATATTTTGGGCTGCCTTAGTGGACTATGAATAAGGAGTGGCAAACTGCATACACAGTTGAGTGAAATAAGAACTAAACCTGTCCAAAGAGTGAGTTGATAAGCCAAGACTGAAGTTCAAACACTGATGTAAATCTCTGGAGGAAAAAAATGACCCTGCTGCCTTCCATCTCAGCTTCTTATACAAGGGCACACCAGTGATTCCAGAAACACTGAAAAAACCTTCAAGGAATTTAGAACAGTTGGAAGCTTTTCCCTAGAAAAGTAAGAAAGTTACTGACACTGGTAATGACACAGCTATTAAAGGGCTCAAATAAATCTCAAGGGGCAAGTGCACAGAGCGTCAAACACAGTCTAAGAGGAACCCAAAGAGGAACAACACATCACAAAAGAGTAGAGAGTGCAATGGAAAATTTGTTACCCCATTTACTTCTTTTAACTCTTACTCTAGGAAAGTATATTTGAACTGTGTCTCTCCTCTCGAATGTAACAGTGGCAGCTCACTCATCCTTATAGCTGCACTATCTGGCCATGGCCCTTCCATCCTCATGCCACACCAGTACTTCCAAAGATGTATGGAAACACTACAATATTCTTAGTTGATGAAATATAACCTAACAATAACACACTGTAGAAGGTGCACAACCACTGACAGCACCGCCCTAGTAGTCAGGCATGTCCTCTCCATACGCAGGTCATCTCCCATTGAAGCATAATCTTGTCCTACAGTGCCTCCACTCCAAGGATTTCCAGTCCTCCCTTTTAGTAGAGGAGTTTTAGGGACCTGCCCTTTGAACAGTCAATCTTTTCTAGCTGCTCCTGCATCCTGGTGAAGGGTCTTGCTGTTGTATTGTCCTCTCAGAGCCAGTAAGGAAGCCCGGGGCTGCCCTCTTCACTGGGCTCTAGTCCAGAGCTCAATAATGGGCAGCTACACCCAATATTTTGGGATTATAAACCACTCCACCCCACCGGCCCACTTCCTACCCCAGCCTCATTCAGCTTCCCAGAATAGATTACTCCCAACAAGTCTCTGACCTGCACTCTCCGTCTCCTACCTCTCCTTTGGGTGTTCTCACAGGTCCGTGCTGTCAGGACCCTGGCAATGAGCTCCAGGGAAGTACTTCCTGCTCAGAGCAGCCATCTGCTGCCTTTCGCTACCTGCCTCTGAACTGCTCCGCTCCCTTTTTCAAAGCCCTGCCCTCCAGCTTGTGCAGGCGTCTGGGCAGAGCCACCAGGCCCAGAGCTGCTCCTTAACCCCTTGCTCTCCAGTGTGGGATCTGTATACCCGATCACACACACCATATTTAGCGATGTTAGCTATGTACACTGAAGAAGCCCTTGCATAGCTATGCACTTATGTCCGACTGGTGGAGAGGTCAGTCTCAAAAAGGAAGTGATGGGGTAACAATTTTTTTGTTCTAGGCTCAGACATCTCTCTCTGGGCAGGACATAGTTTGTGTACAATATGTTAAACATTCTCCTTTTCCTAAAATAAGTCATAGCAATCTATTTGAGGATCACTGGTTGGGCACTTTTCTGACAAAAGGTGCTTCTGCAAAGAAAGGAAAGTCAAACCTATGATGCTTTAAAAAGTGTTGATTTGGTTTACCATATCGCCTCTGGATATGAAGGATTATTATGGTTTATGGTTATTATGGTTTCAGGATGATGAATTTAGAGTAGAGGAAAACAAAAGATGTTTTCCAATCCTTAACACTTCTGCTTAGGGCTTGTCTACACTAGGGATTTTTGCATCAGTTAAAATCTGTAGACATGCTGCATCATGTTTTTTAAAAAAAAAAAGAGGGAGGGGAGGTCTCACACTGGTGCATCTTATGCATATTTGAAATGGAGCAAACCACACCACTGCATGCCACTTTCACACTGGAGCAGAATATCTACACTAGTCCCAGTGTAGGCAAGTGCTAAAGGAATATTATAATTGCTCTTCTCACATCTAGCACAGCCCATGCTTTTTTCTTTGAGGCATTTGTGCTTTGGGCAAAATGAAGAACGTTATTTTTTGAGAGGTATGAAGTTAACCTTGTCTATGAATGAGCATGAACAACAAAGAGCTTTCTTGTCTTTCTGGAAGAGACAGTAAGGCCCATGTCTTCTCAGAGCAGAGGTTTCCAAGACTCTCCTTGTTAATGTGATTGTAACCAGGAACATTCTTGATTGAAAAGGAAATACAGAGGACTAGCTGCCATCAAACTGAATGGATGGGTACTCATAGGAATAGGTGCAACCCAAAGGCTTCAACTTTGGGGAGGACAGGCCACAAAATTACATTTACAATTACATGGCCAAAAGGATGGGTAGAGACAGAAGCTATACAGGAGTTGAGAGTACAATAGGCTGACAGTACAAGGCAATGAGAAGATTATAGTAAAACCACTGTCCACATGGGCAGCTTTAAAGGTCTATTTTTTTAAAATGTGTTTTTTAAAATTAGATTCTCTCTTCTTGTATTTCATCTGGCTTCATCAGCATTTCTGTTACGGCCATAAACTTTGCCAGTCTTGGAACCACACTGCTATTTCTTTATGTTAAAAAGCTTCAGTGTTTAGTAAAGTTATCAACGATTTCCTTTCATGCATTTTCCATATTTCTCACTTGAATCCATAACTCTGAGAATTAGACCGTGAAGCCCAACTAAAATATCACATTATAGGGGTTCCTAATGCTGTGAAAACTCTCCATTGTGCAAGAACATTGTAGGTACAATTTATTTTGCAAACCTTTTAAATATAATGAAGTAAGGACAATAGTAAGACTTAAATAGAGATGTGGTAATGGAGGCAGAGTTTTGTAATCAAACATCCTCAACAAGTTTGTGCGACACATTCAAGTACTTCTGTGAGAGATGGAAAGAGATAGTAAGAGATAAGGCAGCAAAATGCTCATTTAAATAAGGTACTGTTACTGTAAAAATAGGTACACTTTATCCACTAAGCATAGCATTTCACTTGCACTGTTCTGAGAAGAGACTTCAACTGTGTATGAATTTTAAAACGTTAAAAAATAGTTTAGCATTCCACTAAATAAGAGATGGCAACTGGTCTCTAACTGTCAATTAAACATTTCACTTTTCTGCTTTGATTTATTTTTTCCACCTGATTAAAAATTCATTCTTTTTAAAGTGCAGCATTGTGGACTACTGAGGCCAACAAAATAAAACTTTGACTCTTCAAACAATAAAA
Organism: Mesoclemmys tuberculata; assembly: GCA_007922155.1. Taxonomy (NCBI): domain Eukaryota; kingdom Metazoa; phylum Chordata; order Testudines; family Chelidae; genus Mesoclemmys; species Mesoclemmys tuberculata. The sequence goes on along the minus strand of ML675624.1, from coordinate 815,250 downwards.
GGAAAAAAGCTCACTTCAAGTTTACACATAGGTCTTTGATAGAACACAAAAGATGATCAGGAACAATTAGGGACAGCAGACTGTAATAAAGGAATGAGAAATTTCTTACCTGATTTTTTTTCTTTTCTGTTAGCAGCTTCTCTCTGAATTCATTCCTCCTGGGCTAATGCCCCCCCATATATTGAATTTTGAGGTGGTCCAACATGGTTGCTGGAGGCCCCAGGACTAGGCTCCACCCTTCAGCTCAGACCACCAGAAGAGCTCTTCCCCAGCTGTGGAACTTTATTATTAGCATTAAGACAACTTGATATAATGTATTAAATTAACCTTGAGACAATCGATATATGTCTAAGTCTCTCTTTAGAGAAAATTTTCAATATATGTTCTGGTCTCTCATCAGACTGCCATGGGGGGGCTGAATTCAGAGAGAAGATGCTAACAGAAAGGGGAAAAAAATCAGGTAAGAAATGTCTCATTCAGCATCTCTCATCGTTGCTCACAGGAAGTAGCGAGCAGTAAATCCCAGAAGAAGGGAGGGAAAGGATTATTAGCAGAGTTTAATTATTGTAGTAGAACAACAGGCAGGAATGGAAGCTTCTCCCCTTTAAAGCAAGAGCTTTATAAATTAAGGAGTAATGTGGAACCAGCCCAGGAGCACCCTCCTACCAAAGGAAGCCTTTGCAGACTAATGGAAACTAATTTAGCAAATCTTCCTCAGCTGAGGCTCAGACACTTTTCCACCCAATGCCTCTAAGGACTTATGTGAATAGTTTCCCAGAAGCCTGCCATGCCAACTTGGTGCAGGATTTTTACATCATTTTTACATCTGCAGCAAGCTTGAGGCCCTAAAGCCTTGGCATTTTGGATAAAAGGAAATGAACAGAATATAGCTGGTGTATACAGAGTATATGCTTAAAATACAGCTTCAAAGTGCTAGGAATGCCCAGTCACGCCACAACCTTCGAACAAAATGATGAGAGACCTGTTCTCCAGGAATTGTGGAAAGAGAAACTTACCTTGAACAGAAAGGTGCCTGGAGCTGTACGAATAACCTTTTCTTCACGACAAAGGCAGTGTGATTTTTGTATGGATATGGGAACTAATTATCAAACTTGATTTTCAAAGTAATTTCCACATGCCTGTCTAATCTGTCACTGTGATTAAACATGGCACATGACACTCAAAATGGAGGATCCAATCTGACTGTCTACAAAATGCTTGGTTGTAAGGCTCCATCTAAACCACCTGGAGAAATACTAGTCTAATGGAAATCACCAGACCTTTGGGATTATTATAATATTTGTATCACAACAGCACCAAGAGATCAGTGCCCCATTGTGCTGGGCATTACACAAAGAGGCAGTCTCTGTCCTAAAGAGTTTTCTGATTCCCCTCATATTGATCAGATCAATGAATGAAATATCCTGATTGAGTTCTATCTGGATAACAAACTCTATCAGAGGTTATTGGAGAATCTATGCTGAACTACACTTCTCTTCTGATGCACACGCTGCTACTGTGGATGCTTCCAGTCTGAATGAAGGAGTCTCAGATTTAAGAGAGCAGGCGTTTTCTGCAGGCACAATGTGGGGTCCTTGGCTATCTAGCATGTCCAAAATGCCATCTTCTGGGTTAGTGGAGGACTAGGTAGGGGACCACAACTCTCCTCCTTCCTCTTTCCTGTATCCTTTACGTGAACTGTCTTGAAAGGTAGCAGATTTTTCTCTACCCAGAACATTATTTCCATTGCTAAGGAGAAGCTTTGACCTTTGTTACTCCCTAGTTTTGGAAGTGATGTAAACATGTATGTATGAGACATGTATGTCTCAATCATAAGCCAATGTTAGGAGGAGACTTCCTCTGCAAGTATCTTAAGTATCCTAATACTCTACCCACTGCCATGGTTTCTTATATTTCTACTGGTCCTGCTGGTATTGGTTTTGCAGGACTTATCCCTGAGTATAATGAGAATCCCCCTAATTCATAAACAGGGGAGTCCCAGTGTACAGGAGCCCTGTTTCTTGTCTGGGGGAGCAGAGTATCTTGGGGGGACAGGACTCTGGATCATCTTCGGACTTCTCCCCCCACCTGCCCAGGTCTGTTGTGGGACTTAGCCCCTGTGCCAGCCAGATAGCTTCCTCCTCATCCTTAGACCCCCTCCCCAAATACTCAGAAGCTCCTTATTGGGCTGTTCTGCACTGGAGTCGCAGCTCCTAAGGGCAGGGTGGGTCTGCCTCTGAACCGCGTGCCCTGGCTAGAAGTGCAAAGTTTGGCTGGCTGGCCACAGGCAGCACATTATTCACCCTCTGCAGAGCCTGTAAAGTGCTGCCTGATGTAGGAAACACTGCTTCGAGTTAGCCGGGTGTTTGCAGGACAACTCTGCCATGCCTGAGTGGGAGCAGAAGGGTCTGGCAGAGAGGCACTGCAGCAGCAGATCCAGGCAGTTGAAACTACCGTGCCACTATTTACCCAGTTCCAGAAAGATCATAAGTCACAACTGCACAGAAATGAACAAAAAAATAAACTAAAACTAAATGGCTGGGAGAAAGCAAACTGCCAACTTGTTCCGCCGCTGGACTTAGAAAAACTGGTGGCCAGCTGAGCTGACGCCCAGGGTGGAGCCTAGAGCAACAACATTGGACTGCCTCTGAATTCCACACACGGGGGGCACTAGCATGGGAGTCATGAATGAGGAGAGAAGCTGTGCAACACAAAGGTGGTCTGCAACACCGAACGTCTGTATGGCCTGCAGCCATTTGCTATCCTGAGATTAAGAAAAAATAAAAATAAATGGCCTACCTTCACCGCCAAGAAGTTGAGACCACTTTCGCTGGCCAGAGCTTTCGCTATCATTGTTTTTGAACATCCAGGAGGTCCATAAAGTAGTACTCCCTTTGGTGGCTGAATCCCCATTCGGATGAAGGATTCGGGATGCTTAAGGGGCCATTCCACCGCCTGCTTCAATTTCAATTTGACGTTTTCCATTCCTCCTATGTCTGTCCAGGATACCTACAAAGCAGACCATTTTGCTGAATCCACACATTAGCACAGAAGGGATGCCTGTATAAAACTATGGCATGTACTTCCTTTTCAACAGGTTTATTTTTTGAAGCTTATAAAAAGTACATTTATTTTTAAAGCCTTTTAAATTAAACAAAAAGCTCCTGATAAATCATCAGTATAGAAAAAAGGGGAAACATTGAACTTATATTACAGATTTTCTTAACAAAGGGGGAGAAATAAAATTTCATATATTGAGCATCTGTTTCAAAGATCAGTAACTGTTGTTATCCAAAAATACAACACAATATCAATACTGCCATCCACACAGTCTGTAAACTCTGCAGGAATATTAGATAATTCTCATCATTTCAATTCCTGTGTATGTGGCATCTATATGTCATTTGTAAAGTACTTTGGTATCCTTCTAGGAGAAAATTCTATGTAAATTTAAGAGATGATTATTTCCATCTAGCACACTAAATGACCTTATCCTATATGCAAGTAGTATTTTTGATTTAAATGGGACTACATACACACATAAGTGTTTGAAGGATTGAGATGGTTTAAATCACTTTGCAACAATATTTATTCCACCCTGGAGATTTAACTAGTACATTAAAAATATTGGACAAGTATTTACATATTAAAGTTTAAAATGTAAGGAGTAACTGCAGTTGAAGTTGCTCTGCTAAAGAAGTGAATCATCACGAGTAAAAGCACAGACATCAACAGACTATAATGTAGCCTATTCAAAATGGTGGGTAGATCTAAAATGAGTCCTAACTTCTCTTACATAGTTGTGAAGAAGACAGTGATGATTTTCCCCACCCCAGATAATTCTCTGTATTTTCTGTGTTCGCAACAGGTGGTCTGCTATTATGCTTCTTGTTGTGTCAGCATCCATTATAATCTGCTTTAGATATTAAAGACATTAAATCTGCAAAGATAGGCAACCAGATTTACTGGCTATAAAATCAGGATTACCTTCTTAAGATTCATCTGTACTTTGATGGAGCTAGCCACAAAGATGGAAAACAGGGAAGAACAAGGATTGGGGAGAAAGAGGCGTCTGTGATGATGGGGGGAGGAGATTAATTCATGGAGGGTGGGGGGAAATCAAAAGCCTAGCATGTATCACACTTATTTCTGACCTACAAAACTGTCCTCTCCCAAGCTGCTGTAATCAGGTTCTCTCACTCAATTACACGGCCTTCTGGTGCTATTTGTCTGATATCTGAATACTGAAAACTCAAAACGTGATGTTACTTCTGGGTAAAGCAACGTAGACTGAGAAAAAGCATCAGCAGGGTGCTTAAGAGGAATAAGCAAACCTAGAAGAAATGAACAAATTCCAGACCAAATAAAAATCTCTTTTTGGCTGTCTTATTTTAACGTATGTTAGAATAATACATATCTGAAAAAACACAGGACATCCATACATGTGGGGCATTCACTAAAAAGTGAACTGATCTGAAAATGCTAATTGGAAAGTAAGAAGATCTGATGAGCTGCAGCCACCAGAACATGTAGACCCACATCCTAGGAACATCCAAGGAAAATGTTATAGGAGCCTTGAAAAAAGTTCAATTTTTAAAATTTTATTTTTAATAGTTAGTGGCTTTTACTTTTCGAATCAGGAACTACCGCAGTTGCATAAGGAACATAGCAATAACACAACTGGCAACAACCGCCTACCCAGAAGTGTAGAGGTGACCTAGCTAAAGGCAGAACTTTGCTGTGGAAAAAAAAATTAAGAGGAAGAGAGGGTTGCTGTTTCTGACTCTTCGGAATCCAGTAGTTGAGGAATGAGTGATTAGGGCTTATGAACTGCCAGAGCAGCCTGCCAATTTTGCTAACTTGCCATATACCAAATTTTGCTACCTGCCAGGGCTAATATTTATTTCTACTGTGGTATTTCAGAGAAGTACTGTGAAAGAGCTTTTTTTAAAAATTTTGTTCCGCCATACAAACAGGCCTGATTGAACAAACACTAGCTAAACAGCAGTAAATGGACTCGCACAGCTACACATAATTGTGCATATTGTTGCTTTTTATTTTGGGGTGGGGGAGAAAACAACTCTTGAGTTACTAAAAACAATGAACGAAGCAGAAAACAGTAACTGTTTGAGAAACTTCATTACACTTTATTCGTCAAAATAAGACTGACATATTTGCAGTCTTAATTAAAATGAAACAAACACACAGTCTTAAGATTGTGTCTTAGTGTGTCTTCTTAACTTTAACAGAAATAAATAAAAAAAGAAAGAAAATAATCTGCAGTACAGGATATTTTAGTAAAGAGACAGGAAAGATGTTTCCTGTAGCTTTCTAATGCGGCTGGAAAACACTTTTCTTAAAAGCCACATACATTACAAGAAACAAAAACTCTAAATTTCCAAATTAACTTGATAATGGAACAGTAACAACAGCATACTTTTCCTAAAGAAGGGGAAGAGACATAAATAGACTGCCTTCATTTTCAAAATCATGTATTAATTCACCTTTGTAAAAGATTCCTGCAGTAATGGTCAAGCTTTCTAGTGAAGGGAAGTGAACACAAGTGATTGTAAAATAAACCACATGCGTCACAGGGGGGAAAAAAACTTCTACAGTGGAATATGTTATCAACAATTTAATAGAATTTTCAGAAGCAGTAAGCAAAGTGGGTTTTGTGGTACATTGCACAGCTACAAAAATTCAGAGAAAGGACACTTGAAAATGTTATCTTTAAACACCTTAAAACATTTAAGCTATGACAAAAGTACCTGAAGCAGTTTTCAAATAACACTGCAAACACAGTGTCTGTTCCACTGCCTTATGCCATTTACTATCAAGAGAAGGTGCACATGAACCAGAAGAAAGTAAAGTGGTAAAGGGTAGCCTTCAAGAAAGGCAGGTGTGGGAAAACCTGAAGACTCACTCTGGATAAGTTTCCATTTCTAACCTGGTGCTGGGGGGAAAGTCATTGTTACATTCCTACAAACTGCACTGTAAGGCAGGTAGATGGGTTGAAAGAGGAGTACCATGAGTTTTCACACAAACATGGGATGCAGGGTTAAACGTTTAGCTAACTTGTTTATCTAGGATTTCTATAATGCACGCTGTGATCTCTAAGAGTCCATAACATTGAGACTGTTTCATTTGTTATTTTTTACTAACAGGGACTTTTCACACACTGAACTGCTCTCAGCCTAACTAATTTTTTTTTCCTTTTAAGAGATGTCAAACTAAGGGGAAATGAAGTCAGATGCAATGACAACAGAAGCGGCAGCACAAAATAATTTAGATTATAATATTCTAAATATATTGAGGAAGGACGAAGCTGACTGTTTGGGTATACCATTCCGAATAACTTCAATATTGGCAATAAATTCAAAACATGTTCAATACATTAGAGCAATGAATTGACAAATCACTAGCATATACTCTGTCTGGGAATTTTCATTGGTATGTGGATAGAAATTAGGGGTCTAACACTATATGCCATGAAGTACAATGTTCTGTCATTATAAGGCAAAAGCCTTTTTAACAACCTTAGGGCTGAGCTCAGAGGAATAGTGATAATACTCTGCTTTGCTATGCAGGACACCTAGGTTGCATTCCTGGCCCTAAATATTTAACTCTCCACATCAGCAGGGCTGAGAAAGGGATACAGAACAGTAGAGAGTTAAGAAACAAAGCGGACATGCATCAAAGGATGTCTTATCCAGAACATTTTGGCTAGAAAGGTGTAAGTCTCAGTGTGCTGAACTACAACAGCATAAAAAACAGGCAGGGAAAACCCTTCAGGGCTCCACAGAGAATTCTGAGAAACCCATAGAAGAGGGAGGAATGGCTACTATAGCACAACTCAAACCACTGAAGCACTGAACTAACTTTTTGATGTATAACATGCACCCCCTTTCTCCAAAGTCCCTGACACACAAGAGCAGCTTTCCAAAGATGTTACATGTAATGAAGTTCAAGAGAAGTTCTATTACAATGAAGGAGTACAGGACACTGAACACATTCTTGCAGCCATCATGCAAACGTTTTGCATTCTTCCATCGTGCACTCACAAACACTGTACACAGCACTCACTGTGTATTAACAGTACACTAGAAAGTGGATTGTAATGTGCCACCTCTACACCTGACAAGCCTTTCCTCTTCTCTCCTCCAAACAAACTCACTATCCATTAAATCCCTCTCCATACTCACTTGATCTTGGCTGCTTTGCCCATCAATAAATGGGTTGTGTTTTGAATAGGAGAACTGTGAAATATTGCATCAGATAGTCTTCATTATTCAAATATTGCAGATGATTGATACTGCTCTTACAAGTTAAGGTAGATATGTTGTATACTGTGGAACAACTAAAAATATGTGGGCACAGAAGTGTAGCTTTTGCTGATATTTTATTTAAAAATGAGTACAACCAGAGCAACTCAGTTTAATAAAATACTGAATATAATTAAATGATCCTCCTACAATTCTCTCTGAAATTTAAGTTATTAAAAAAAATAGAGCTAATTAGGACAATAAAAACCTCCCAATCACCACCCTTCTCAAAATGCTGCAGATTTCAGAGAAAAATCTTGCATATTTTGACTAACTTCTCTGCAGGCTTCATGATTCAACAGAGCATTGTTTATTTTCACTGATGGAAAGAGAGGTTGTTATACTTTCAGGAAAATACAAGGGTAGCAAAGACAGAATGGTACTGGCACAAAACCAAAGGGAGAATGAGCCTTTTATCAAATTGCCTTCATTCATGGTTTAAAATATAGTACGTTACCCCATCGTCACTATGTCTTTTCTCATTTGCTTTACTTAGGGCTACTTTAAACATCACTACCATGAAAAACAGCCAATTTTAAAAATAATTTTTAAAATATTGACCTAAAATAACCGAGGTCTCACTCAGTGTACTTAAGGTTGTATGTATGTGTTTCATTTTACTGCTCACTCACTGTATATAGCCCAAAAGTTGCATCTAAACAAGTATCTGACCCTTGTAATAATGTATCACCAAAATAAAATGAACAGGTAATACAGTTTATATCCAAGCTATTGTATCCTAGTGGCAAGTTTCCTATGGCTGGCCATTTATTTTGTGCTTTAATGTATTTTTAGCAAGGATTTTTTAGATGACAAACAGAATTAATGTCAATGAAACATTTTCAGCAAAGGAATTTAGTCCCTCATTTACCCAAAAAAAGGCACACATGATTACCTGTCTACTTAGATAGCTTCTTTTTTGGGGGGGGGGGAAGGGGGGAGTAGAAGAAGCCTATCCTCACAGAAATAAGCAGGTGAAAGCATCTGAAGATGAATCATTCCAAGATAACCCAACACACTGCATCATTAATTAGCAGATGCACTAGCCAGAAAACAGAAAATTGAAGTTTTAGGACTCCACCTGCAATTTGGTTTTTGTTAGGGTGGCTTTTTTTTTTTTTTTTGGTTCTGTTTATTGTTTAAATCATAATTTTTATAATTTGATATGAACATAAGCAGCTTCGTGCAAGAAAGCACTTTCCACTGGTGTAAATTACTGCAGAGCGCATAAGTAACATATCAGTGCACCATGGCCCTGAGCCAGCTAATAAAGTGCTGGATGGAAAAATGGACCAAGTCCAGGAACTCTAAATATTGTATTGAAAGGAAGTGAAAGGGGGGATAGAAGAACTTATTATAGTAATTATAACTAACGTTGGTTCCAGTTCTTGTAGAGAAAATAATTCCAGAGGTTTCCCAACAGATGTTCCAAGACTGGACAATCATACATTATGACCCCAAACAGTGAAGTATGCTAGGGCATAAATAGTCTCTAATATTGCTGGCACAAGATCATGGGCCCCAATTGTTTCTGCAGTTGCATCCATTTAGCTGCCAAGTTACCTGGTTTGCATTCACAATCAAGTACTTAAGCATCCAAAGCAGGTGCAAGTGTAAGTGCAATTAATTGGACATGCAATTTTTCATCCCTTTTAATTGCATGAGAAAGACTGTGCTTGCAATATTAGACTGAGATCTGGGTAAAAATTGAAACTAAGTTTCAAAAGTGTTTAAAAGGGCATTCAATATTTTATAAAAGACACAATTCCAAAGAATTAGAGACTGTATTAACTTTGCTGTTATGGAAGATAAAGTATGTTCCAGACTACACACTGTACTTTATTATACAAATCTGTACACTATTTACAAGATGTAATGCATGGCCTCCGCCGAGGCACTCATTCATGACCTCATGACAACCCTGCAAGTTTTGGCCCCTTATCTCAGTTTCCCTGTTAATTCCTAAAATAAAGTCAATACAACAATCAGAGTATATAAAGAGGCCATTCTGTGGAATTAATTCACTACCAAAAGTCCTACTGCCATATGTAGTAAGAAATGAGCATAAGGCCTGTAAAACAGGCTAAGGCCTAAGTGGAAAAAGCCAAGTGAACAAGAGTATAAGTGGAAAAACCCGAGTTAGCTGAAGTTGGCACAGGAAAGTACTGATACTGCAAGTATACACACTGCCCAAATATTACTAAAATGTAAATTATGTAGCAGGTGCAGAAGGCACCAAGATACCAAAGAGAAGTAACTCCCTAAAATGACATTGATTAATAGAAATGACTAAAAGGTGATGAATGGAGTTGTTTTGTCCAAATCAGCCAATTAAAGGTAAAGGGTGGTATTAGCCTACGTCAAGAGGGTGGCAACTGCCTATATTGAAAGGGGCAGAACGAAATTGTATGTAACAAAGTATAAAAGAGGTTGTCAAAGGGAACAACATCGTCCAGTCTAGGGAATAAAGGAAACACCCGCCATTGGGCCATGGCCATTGTAACACCGCATATAGGAAGCTGACTCGGAGATACTCTGTAGGTCACTTCTCAGTGTGCTGCACGCAATAAACCTGGCCTGGGTGTGTTCATTGCTCAGCTAATCTGTGGTTGTGTTGATTCATTCGATTGTGAGTGCCGTCTCAGTTGCCTGAACAGAGCTGGGCCAGCATCAACATGGGGACACACGCATGCAGCCTACACTGTTAAGCACCGGTAGCCAACACCACACCATACCATTAACTAGAATCCCTCCAGCACAATCAAACAGTACAATCAACCCAACAGTCCCAAAAACTAATATGGATTGGATGTCTCTCATCATACCCTAGCTCCCAGGTACAGCTCCAGCATCTCTCGCCATGCCTCACCGCAGCTCCTACGTACAACTCCAGCAACTACGCAGCTCCTACGTACAACTCCTTCACTACGCCTTAACCCAGCCACTCTAAGTGGGGTGTTTCTCCACTCTGTTTCCATCCCACATAAAGTTCCAGCTCTTGCCTGGAGACATCAGCAGACTCACCCCTTCATCATTACCCATTCTTCAGACTTCTCTGGCCCACGCCCTAGTTTCAGCTCTACCGCTCAGACAGTCAGAAGGCATCTCCCTGTGCTGCTCTCAGCCTTCAGCCCTCTCTGGCCTAGGGAAGTTTGTAGGTGATCCCTTGACTGCCTAACCTGTTACACAATAATACATTAAATGACCCTCACACTAATAAAAAAATATGACCATAAAAATAACAGTTACTTACCTCATAACTCTTGTTCTTCAAGACGTGCTGCTCATGTACATTTCAAATGTAGGTGTTTGTGCGCGCCACATGCACTGGTGCTGGAAACTGTTTTTCCTCAGTGGTACTCACAGCAGCTGGCTCTAGCGCCCCCCTGCAGCAGCATGCATATGCTCTCGCATATAGGCATTGACGGTTCCCCCTGCCTCTGGTTCCCTATTACTGCAACTCCAGCTGAGGGGAAGAAGGATGGGTGCAGAATGGACACGAGCAATACATCTCAAAGAACAACAGTTGCAAGGTAAGTAACCATTTTTTCTTCTTCGAGTGCTTGCTCATGTCCATTCCCAATGCAGGTGACTCACCAGCAGTGTCCTTGGTGGTGGGTAGAAGTTTATGGACGTGCTACTTGCAGTACCGCCCTGATGAAGCCAGTATGTTCTCACGCCTGCTGAGTTATGGCATAGTGAGAAGCAGAGGTATGCACCGATGACCATGTAGCTGATCTGCAGATGTCCTGTATTGGGACATACACTAAAAAGGCTGCCAATGATGCTCATGGCCAACCCAGATACAGACTATAATCCGCTTGGAGATCCACTGTGAGGATACCAGCAGTCCCCTCATTCTATCCGCAACCATGATGAAGAGTTGTGTAGAGCAATGAAAGAGCTTGGTTCTGTCAATGTAAAAGGCCAGAGCCCTCCTCACATCGAGGGTATGCAGGCGCCTCTCCTCACTGGAGTTATGCAGCTTGGGACAGAATACCGGCAGGAATATATCCTGATTAAGGTGGAAATGAGAGACCACCTTTGGTAAAAAGGCGATCGGTGGCATAATCGAGAAGCCTGGTGGTGGGGCAAAGGTCTGCCTCATTTGGACCGCTCTCTGGGGAAGAGGAACCACTATCTGATGGTCAAGGCAGTGCCAACTGAATATCTCACAGCACTGCATGGGAGTTGCAACGCTCCAGTACTGGCAAACATCACAGTGAACTCGAGTGCTGTGTGTGAGGGACTGACTCTTGTCCTTGGGCTTTTTGCAACGACTGGTGGAGCAGGATAGAGATCCCGGGGAAACACGCTAGGATTCCGGTGACCTGGGCCATTCTGAGACTCAGTGCCGATGCTCCAATGCTTAGTGCCGGTCTTCCAGGGATCAGCAGCACAAAGATAGTCTATCACTGCCTTGCCCCCGAAGAGCGCGGTCTCCTATCTAGGGACTGGCTGTGCGGTGGCAAATGGCACCTAGGAGATGGGGAATATCGGGTGTATCTGTCAGTCAGCTTGCCCCTTGGCATGGTACCAGCCCGGGACGGCACTGAGTCTCGGTACAGTCCACCGTCTCTTGGCATCAGCAGCAACAGCATTGCCTTGAGGTCTTTCATCGCCTGAAAGGCCTCCGGGGTCGACGGCACCACCAGGTGTTGAGGGCCTTCGCCATTACCCGGAGTCGTAGGGGGCCCAGTGCTGGAGTCAAAGCCCACAAGGGCAAGGGACCTTTTGGAGGTGGAGGGACTTGGCAGCCCGGCGCAGTCTCGCCTGGTCTCCTGAAGCTTTTTTTGCTTTGTCAACTGCAAGTGCCCTCGTTCAGTACGTGTCTTCTTAGACCTCTTCTTTGGCACCGGAAATGGTGACTGGTGCTGAGAGGATGAAGAAGGTGCCGGGGGAGCACTCCATGCCAAGTCTACTGTGCTTGGTGGAGAGTCTGGTCTACCCAGCTCCAACACCGGCCTGAGTGTCAACTCCATAAGAAGGGCCTTAAGTTGAATGTCCTGGTCTTTGTCTGTGGGCAAAAGCTTTTGCAGATCTTGCACTGCTCACAGATATGTGCTTCCCCTCGGCTCTTCAGGCAACTTTGATGTGAGTCGCTCCTGGGCATAGGCTTCTTACAAGAAGCCCAGGGCTTAAACCCTGGGGAATGGGGCATGCCCCAACCCTGGGACTCTAACTTCCACAAACAACTATAACTAACTAACTACAATAGTAACTATATACACCAGAGTAAAACCACTGGGTTCGAGAAAAACTTGCAAAGCAAGAGATATTCCAGCACCATCACTGGCAGTAAGAAGGAATTGAGAGGCAGGGGGGCTGGCAGCACCTATATGCAGACACCTATGCGTGCCACTGCAGGGGGCAGTGAAGCCAGCTGCTACAAGTACCACTAAGGCAAAAAAGTTTCCAGCACCGGTGCATGTGGCACGCACACACACCTGCACTGGGAATGGACATGAGCAAGCACTCGAAGAACATAAATTGATTCACTAACAGAATCCCAATTACCCTAACATATATTATAAAACTTTGATGAAAACAGAAATTTCTGCATATTCATTTTTCTTGTGCACGTTTATGCATAACACAGCAGTGAAAGTTAAAAACACCCCCAATTACACAAGAAGGACTTCAGAAGGTACAGTGTAACACCACAGAAGAACAGGTTTTGTAAATGAGAAACAGCGTGATTTTATAAGAATTTGAGAAAATACAAGAAAAGGAACAGTTCTTTCCTTGTATTCCTTATACCACCAATCCTGCAAAGACTTCTTTTTAAGCACAAGTATTCCAAATAAAGTAAATGAAGTTAAGCATGTGCTTAAGTCTTGACAGGATGAGGGCTATATCTGCAAAAACCCAAGTCCTGCAAGTGTACAACACTTTTTGTGTATTCATTTCAATAAAGAAATGTTTTTAAATAGCATTCTAATAACTAAGGTTGTGGAAAAAAGGGACTAAAACATAAGGAGGAAGCCTGGGACACAGGACACCTGGGTTTAATACCTGCTTATGCCACAGACTTCCTGTGTGATGTTGGCACCTCATTTACTCTGTCTCTGTGTCTCAGATATCCATCTGTAAAATGGGGATGCCACCACCTCCTTCCCTCACAGGGCAGTATTGTGAGGATAAATATATTTTGATGCACTCAGATAATACCATGGTAATGGGGACTATTTCAGTACATGTAAGTGAAACAGACAGGACCAAATTCTGCTCCTGATTTCAGAAGTATTAATCTTGAACATCTCTAGTGTAAATTGAGTCATTCCACTGACTTCAACAGCATAACAAAGCTAGGTTTGACCATAGTGCATAACACATGAACAGCTACTAAATAAAGTTTACCATTCACTGTTTTGACTTCTTATTCCAGCAGTTTGTAAATAACCACCTTTTACTGCATGACTGAATTCCCTGTTGATTCATCTTTGGGCAATGATACTTAATAACTTTCTTCTAGTTTATTATTTATTTTTTTTACTTGGAGTTGATTTATATGCCCTTTTGTGATTTTCTGGAATTTTCTTATTATTTTGCCAATATTAAGAAGACAGAAGTGTAGGGCACACCCCATCTGCTTCTCTACCCAGTCACATACCACTTGTGTGAGTGAACAGGCTAATGCCTACTAATATTTTGCTTATTAGAAGTAAGTAATTTGGTTTTGGGAGGGTTTTTATTTGTTTTGTTTTTTTAAAGGCACACCTTGTTGTCTCAAGTAACACAGAACTTATTAGAACATTGTAGAATAGACTTATCTGGTTATCTCAGCAGATTGTAAACCTTTCAAGGCCAAGGATCATCTCTTTGCAATGTCTGTACAGCATCCAAGACACTGGGTCCCAAACCCAATTGGTGCTTTTGGACACTACCATAATATTTCTTAATAATAATAATAATAATATGCTTTGAGGGTCTCTAAATGGCTCCTGCTCATCACAATCACTAGCAAATAAATGACAAATAGAGAGACTAAACATTAAAAAAATATGAGCAGAAACGCAGAAATTGGTGACAAAAATGGTAGCTGTACATCCTTTTCAAAAAAGTAACTGGACACTAATTTTTCAGATGAATGAGTAGCATATTCACACACAACTGTGCAGGCAAACTGTGGGGAGAACAGATTTCTGAAGTGATCACTGCTGACCAGTAACGATTCAATAGGAAGTCAAATTCTGCTCTTAATTAAATCTCAGCAATCTCACTGAAGCCAATGAGGTTGCAGAAGTATGACTGTGGGCAGAATCTGTGCCTATGCTTTCAGTGATTCATTCAGATCTTGTTGAACTACTCAATTTATCAGATATGCTCCATACAAACATGTTCATAGCCTTGTTTCAATGTATTTTGGTGGTAAATACCAATGCTTTGTTTCTAAGTGAATTTGTTGCTGTAATACTAGTGGCTTCGATGAACAGACCTAATCAGTGCCTGTTTTAAGCTTACCTATTTAGGCTTTAATTAACCCATTCAGATCTTGAGAACATAGAATATACAATCAACAAGAGAGAGAGGTTCTGCTGCAGTCCCTACTTTTCATCCTGAAGAACCAATGCCAACAACAAACCAAACTCCAAATCTTAAATAAAAAATTTAAAAAATTATGCATAACATGTATTGTTTTCTAAAATGAACCTTTGCACACTGCACTCTTCAAAGTCTCACTATGACTTTACAGATTTTAGCTTTAACAATGTTTCTAGTGTTCTGTGGAACATGACCTACTTTTGGCACATCAATAGCCACCTCCCTCATGGCGCTGGGCCTGACTTCATTCATCCCCTGCAGGAAGTCATTGAGAGTAATCATCACCGACCCAGCCACTTCGCTGTCTAACAGGTTAGCTTGTTCTCCCAGGGCTCTCCGCAAAGCACACAAACCTATAAAGAAAACCAAACATCATCCTGTTTCCCACAAATACAGAATGTTCAGCACACACATGCACAAAACATTGCAGCTAGTGGCCAGGAAATGATCTTCAAATTAAACGTCCCAACTAGTTCAAAAACACAACAAATATTTGTGATGGAGGGGAAAGGGGATTTTATGACCACATATATATGGAGACTAGATTAGCTCCAAGAGATAGAATGAAATAGCCATAATTCCCAGGAAAACCATTATAGAGTAGATGGGGGTGACAGGACAAACTAGTTTAGTTCATTTATATAGTGTTGTTTTTATAAGAAAAAAAATATCTAGCACAGCTATTATTTAGGGACTACCAAATCATGTAAGATTTGCTACCTTTTCTGTTCCCCTGCCAATGTAGGATTGGGCCCCTAGAGCTCCCTCTGCCTAATCTACTTTAAATTGACGAGATTTCTGCTGCTTTCACTGGGATATTATTTCACTATCTAATAAACTTCAGTGTTAGAAGGTTTTTCTTCACGTTCAGCGTACATTGTCTTGAACTATCATTGTTTTGAACATCTCCAACCAAAGTGTTCATAGCTTTTGAACACTTACAGCTTTCCTGCTTCCCCCATGTTTAACCAAACAATTCATACAAAAATAGCTCTAATCTTTCCCTATAATTCAGTCCCTTGGAAGCTCTGTTTTCCCCCCTTTTGATTTATCGATATCTTTCAAGGTACAGAAGTGCCCAGAACTAAACGCTCTTCTATGTGGGATCTCACCAGTTCCATAAGGAGAGGGACTATCAACTATTTTGTCCTGCAAAACACCACCTGACATTATGCTGCCCAAAAGCACCTTTCCTTCCCCTTTAGTTTGTGTCTTTCGGGATTTACTACCATTTTGTTTTTCCTGACTCTATTTCCAACTTTGCTTTTGATATTATAAACTTCACTGTATTCCATTCAAGATATATTTGAATAGAATTTAACTGATGTAGCTTTACAAAAATATGTGGTACCAGTTTGAAATAAATGAGCCATGCAAAGAGAGAAAAATATTGAATTTGTTTTTTCTATGCTTAACTTAAACAAAATGTCAATTAATGCTGCATGAAAGCCCAATAATGATAAGGGATAAGCCATTTCTGAAATAAAAATGGCTTTGCTCTCAGAGGATTACTATGTATTTTCTATGGGGGCACTTATGAACTAGGACATACAAGATTTCTGACAATTATGAGAATTCTAAATTTCCTCCAATATATGCAATGTGTGAATAGATATATCTCCCATGTGTATTGGTACAGCTGGTGTATCTCCATAGACTGCCAATTATTACAGAACATGAACACCTGCATGCAATACACAAACTCTTTAGTACAATAAAAAATGTTTGTAGTTCAGATTTTACCCAACCGTGGAACATTTAGAACTAACAGGATATATAAATAAAAACATTCCATGAGGTCATATGGAAAATTACCAAGCTAGCTGCCAGAAGAGAAGTGAAAAATGCAACTTATTCACTTCAATTTCAACTATAAGGATTTCAGGAGGATTTTTTTGTTTCTTTTTCCTTTTTTCTCTCTCCTTTTATTATTTTTAAACAGTTTATTTTTTAAAAGGAAACCTTAGATAACAGGGTATCAGTTCAATCACACAAATTTGTAATTTTACAGCCACACGCCCACGCAACAATAACAACTAAATATGTTAATCACACTATGTTATTGCACTTACATGATTATGTGGATTTTGGTTTTTTTTAATCCTATGTTTGGCCTTTTATCATAAGACATTTATGAAGACTATTCACAAGGTACCTATAACTTAAAATAAATGAATAAATCACTGCTTTAGAGAAAATTACATCTTAGGAGAAAGCAAATAATTGATATAGATCTCTGTTTTTTGTTTATATATATATCCTTTCCATCACGTACACATCTTACCACAAAAGCCCATTTGACGACGTTTGTAACTATACCCAGGCTCTCTTTTTCATTACATGAGATATTTTAAAAGGATAACTCTCAATTTTTAGTCACAGCAACATAAAAATGCCCGAAGGGGACACCATTCTTATGTACTGTCACTGAGAGCGCAAAGTAGAGCTCTGCCTGTGCTGTTAGCCGTATCGGAGTGAAAGCTTCAGTGATAAGCACTGAGTTTGAAATGCAGCAGCGCTGATCCAGAACAGGGATAAAAGGGTCACCGCTCTCCAAACAAAGCTTGAATTCATTAAAGCATGTGTGTGTGTACATGCCAATACACAGGTCAGTATTTAACTGAAACAATGTTTTACATTAAAACAATAATAAAAAACAGATTGAAAATGAGAGCGTAATTCTTCCTGTTTCCTCTTGTTATCATAATCACTCTTTCCTGCGTTCCCCACTGACCCCTGACCAAAGGGGGAAAAAGACCTATAACTAAGGAAGGATACAGCCAATGGTCTTCCTGGAGGAAAAAAATACCTCCCAACATTCAGCAATGGAAAAGATGTATTTAATATAAGGAAATGTAAGGTAATACTCAATATACCCCACTAGACATTTTTTCAGAAAACCAAAACAAAACACAAAACACCACCACAGGTGTACCCACAAGCTTATTGCTTTGGAGGTCTAAAGTTTTGAACTATTCATTTATGCAACGTTTATATTATATACCAGAAAATATGGAACAGCATTCAATATTTGCTCATCTGAACGACCAATTTGGTCTCTGCAAATGAACCTCTTCAGGATAGGATATATCTGATCTGTTTTGAGTCAGATACAATCTTTATCCTGCAGCCCCTAGTCATGTGAGTGGTCCTGCTGAAATAAAGTAGAAAAAAAAAAAAAACCTCAACAAAATTGAGTGAGTTTTCCAGATAGTCAATAGGACTACTTGCTGAAGTACAAGCTACCTATTTTGAGGAACAGTTGCAGGACTGGTCCCCTAGGACTGTACTCTATGTACAACAGGAACTAACTAGGTGGACGTAAAGAGAATATATTCCATGGAGAGGAACACTGCGTCTCAAGCTAGGCATAAATGGAAAATTCTGAAATAAACTAAATAAAACAAACATACAAGTGTCTTAGTCATCATCAAAAACAATGGAAAATAAACAATTTGTTCCCCAACACTGTGTGTTATTCCTCACAAATCCACCATCTGTCTGTCTAAGCACAGAGGAAGGAAAGAGGATAGAGGAAACAAACAAGTTGTACAATTTGTCATAGAACAGCTGCGTTCTTTTCTTTCCCTTATGAACTATGATGCAGGTAGCATTGTTTACCCTTACGGCATTCCTGTTCACAGCTATGGTTAGATGTCAGCACATTACATCACGATTGTACATGGATGAATGCCAGAATAAATACTCCTATATAGCTACATTTTGTCAGAGTCTATCCTTGTTACACGTTAACACAGAAAACAGAAATTATAAACTGAATGTACACCCAACACATATGTGCCCTAGATTGGTCAGACTGAGCATATACGATATATGTGGAACTGGATGTGACAAATTACATTTATCTTACTCTTTTGACTGTCTAATTTCCAGTCTTTCCATTAACCCATCTCCCTTGGATTTGTTCTAACACTCCAAATCCAAGAATTGCTTCAAACAACAGTAATTTTAAGTCAACTTGCAAGAGAAGTGTTTCTTCTTTCCCTACCATTTTGAAGTTTCCCTACAAAATTGTAACAGCCCATAGCATAAGACACAAACCATTCTGCCTTGCATCAGTGACAGGTTTCAGCTACAATATTTTCTTATATTGAAGGACTAGAAATGGGAGGTTTATACCATTTGGAGGGGCAAATTTTCAGGTTTGTTAAGGCACACACACAGAACACTTGTTTCTCTTCTTGGAAGGCTGAAAGATAACCTATTTTAAACATTCTGATAGTTTTACGTATGGAAAAGCTATTTTAGATCATTTTAGAAATAAATTCGTTATAATTTTTCACTCCTTTAGAGACCTGTATAGGTGGACAAATGTGAACTAAGGCATCTGACTTTACAGGTGAAGATAGCTTTTCTGTAACATACATGACAGAAAAGTTTTATCAATACTCACTAGGAATGACTGGCGTAATTCATGAGTGGTGGCCAAGCTTATGCCAAGATATATTTTATACCAAACCATCTCTTTCTCTCGCTCTCTCTCACACAGCCTTACAACTCAACATACCATACAATCTCAACAATCTATGTCCAAAAGTGAAAGATATTACAAATGTAATAGCAGAGGATTCCTCAACATTATTCAGTATGGACCAAATCTTAATAAATAGAGTTTGTGAATGTGACTATGTCTACACTTGCCACGAAATTTGGCAGCAGTTTCTCCCATATAGCTCTTGTACATCTCCAGTTGACTTCCTAACTTCTTCTTACTGCAGCATCTCCACTTTGCTGCTTCGACAGGAAATGCCCTCCTGTCAATGCAGCATCACTCTTCGTGGTGCAGGTGGATTAGCAGCGTCGATTTCTGGGTCAATTGAGAGGGTCTCACTTCCACTCAATCAATCCCAGTAAATCAATCGAGTAGCACTGTGCTGCCGTGAGTATAGACATAGCCTAGGAGAGGATGTATCTGTCAGATAATCATGCACACAATCTTTCATCCAACTTGCAAATCTAGCAAACCATCTTCCCTCCCTTTTATGATTATGTAACATCCACAGGCAACTACAGCAAACGTTGATATGAAAAACAACACAAGTCTTTTTTAGTTGTCTTTAATACAATTTAGCAGCTGGAAACAAAGAGGAGAGGCAGCACCAGGTGACCAGCCAGCTCCCTGCGGACCATCAGCTAGTGTTCCACAGACCATACTGCTGGGACATTTAAACTACCACAGAATCAAGTTTAGATGAATTTTTTAATTTGCATCTTTTAAAAGTATATCTGAGGAATTTTTTTTAATGCCATAATGTGGACAACTAAGATGACAAATTCATCAAAGGAAAAATACCTACATGAAAGTGTTATAGTTTATAACAATCTCTAAAAATATATTCATGAGCAATTTAGAAATTGTGTTTATTACAAAAGCACAAACCCTTACTTTTGAAACCATATTGAATAATCTGCATTAACTACCAGAGCAATATGGAAAAATTCCTGAAGAACTTTTATGTACTGTTTGTACAGGAAAGATAATGCCCTTAAATCCCCTGTAACCATAATATTTTAAGTTCACTCAGCTAACCTGAGCACTAATCTACTGAAGGGCTTGTGTACACAATTTATAGTCCTTCATGAATAGTCTGATATTTGCTGGAACATGTCTACCGAATGAGCAGAAGCTGGTAGGAAGTATAGCAGCAGGAAGGTGGGGAGAAGGAGGAATTGCATTTACAAAAGGTCTAGCACACAGGAAATAATTGGCTCCCAGATGAAACTATACACGCATTATTTATAGTAAAAATAAAATGAAATAAAAATAGGATACCATAACTTCTTTATTTCCTATCCACTCAAGTCTAAGAAGCCTTGTTTAAGGTTGGCCATGCGTTCACAGTAAGAAAGAAAAAGGTTGCCAGATCGCTGTTCTGACAGTTTAATGGCAAAAACAGGGTGAGTGGCAAAACCCTCGTCTAACTGTTACTAATAAATTCTGCAAATCAGAATGCAGTTATTGTTAAGAAAAGATTATATGAAAATGGCACCTTCTTACCTGACAGATCTGCTTCACAACCACACCTACTTATTTTACATAGAAATCCACAGAAATGTATTTTTTTAAACTACTGTAGAGCTAATTGGCATACAAGTGTGAACCAGACTCTTCATTGGCGTGAGCATCACCAGAATTTTTAACTAAATTCCAACCGCAGACTACTTTTTTTTACTGCTGATGAATTAAGCCAAAGAGAACCCTGCTTGACTTTCAAATCTGGCAGTTAAAGAACCTTTTTACTTGTCACAAGTACATTTTATCTGGAACTTATTCAGAGTCAATAAACATAGAACCTCCATAGCACCCTTTTCAAAAGTGTAGCTGCATTTTAAATTCCGGATATTTTTAATTTAAAGTAAATCAGTGCCAATTACTGAAGAATTCATTCTTAGACACTGACCCCACCAAAGACAAAGGCAAATCTCCCATTGACTTCAATGTGGCCCGGATTTCACCTCAAAATCTTTTAAAAAATATCTATTCCTGCATTGTAATTTATATATGAAACTGGACAATGGACCAGAGTTGAAAGACAAATTTTATATACATATATGAACTTACTTTCAGAGAGGTTGTTTCATTTCAGTTCAGTGGGGATCAACATTATCATTACCTACGATTAAGAAAAACCAACTTGCAGACACAGAATTAGAAGAGAAATAGACAGAGAAAAGTCAGCCAAAATTCAAAGAGACTGAGATCTAAAAACATAGTAAGACTAATCTGTGTCTAATTAAATGTAACATTGAAAAACAAAATGCTTCAAATTATTTACAGATATGTGGTACGTAAGAGCAAAATGTGGAGGAAATAAAGCAAGAAGTACTATGGCCACAAAAAAAAAAGACCTCAGTAGAGATTTCTCAAACTGTGAAATGCCATTTTAAATAAGTTTTATATTGAGATTTATGTTTATATTTGGGGGGAAGTGGCCTTATTCTAAATACATAATTTGCAAATTGTAAACCAGAAATGAGTCAGCCCAGAAGTCTAGAGGTAGAACCACACTTGTCTATAGCGGGGATGCGAATCTGAGATTTGACACAGTCATCTTTGGTAAATTACTGGCTGGTGGTGAGAGGGCTACTAATGCAGCCAGTTTAGCCACTGAAAGAAGGAAGATTTCAATTCGTATCTGTAGTGACTCATTAGCAACACTGAGTAACTAACCTACTTTAGCTGGAAGGATGGTTGAACCCCATTATGAAGGTCTTAGGTCGGTTGGGAGCAAAGAAAGGAAATTCAAGAGAGTAGAGAGAATCCTTTGGGCTCCAAAGACACCACAATTGGGAAGGGGGGAATTAAAAAGATTTGTAAATATGCAGAATACGTAAAAATTTCAAAGATGCTGAGTGGAATAGGTAAAGCTGGCTCACTGTACAGAATACTCTACCCCAGGAAGGCAAAGATCTGCTTGTCTCTAAACAACAAGGGTTTAAGGGAGGAAAAGTAAATTAGTGCTCAGACATGCAAAAACCTTTTGAAGTCAACACAAGGGCCAGATGCTGAGCCCTGAATAAGCCCTCCATGCTCCACTCCAGGATGCCATAAACAGGCTGCTGAGGATTCCTTCAGCATGGAAGAAGCATTGGCAAACAAAGCTCTTGTCTAGCTGTGCACCAGGTACATATGAGGTCATGTAGGAACAATCCTTGGCCAGAAGAATAGTCCTTAGCAGACCATTCAAGTTGGTGCAAGTTAGAGCTGCCTTGTGGATGCTCTAATTTACCCCTCGGTTAGCATAGTCCCCAACTGGGAAAGGAGTAAAGATGGCATCTTTGCCTCCAGCAGCTGCCCCAAGTATTTAGCCTAAGATATTTGTACCTACGGTGCTCAGTTTGAGAATCAGCCTCATAATGAAAAAAACTGATTTGCTCTTAAGTTTTTTCTGCTATTTTGCAATATGTCAATAGTGCCACATATCTAGGTCAAGAAGATAATACAGACTCAGACTTTAAGGCAAGAAGGAACCATCATAATCATCTGGTCTGACCTCCCACACATTGCAAGCCACAGAACCTCACCCATCCACTCCTCTAATAGACCCATAACCTCTGGCTAAATTATTAAAGTCCTCAAACCATGATTTAAAGACATTAAAGTTACAGAGAATCCACCATCTACGATAGTTTAAACCTGCAAGTGCCCATGCTGCAACGGAAGGCATAAAACTGCAGGGTCTCTGTCAATTTGATCTGGGGGGGGGGAGGTCCTTCCTGACCCCAAATATGGCAATGAGCCAGACACCTGGAAAGGAATTATTTGTAGTAACTCAGAGACCTCCCCATTTAGTGTCCCATCACCAGCCACTGGAGAGGTTTGCTGCTAGCAGTCACAGGTCAGCTACATGCCATTGAAGGCAGTCTTGTCATATCCTCCCCTCAATAAATGTACCAAGCTCAGCCGTGAAGCCAGTTAGGTCTTTTTCTCCCACTGGCCTCCTCTTTCCTCTTTGGAAGGCTGTTCCAGGACTTCACTCCTCTAATGGTTAGAAACCTTCATCAAATTTCCAGCCTGAACTGTTGATGTCCAGTTTATATCCATTGTTCTTGCCTCCACATTGGCACTTTAAGTTAAACAATTCCTCTCCCTCCCTGTATTTATGATATTTATCCCTCTGATGTATTTATAAAGAGAAATCATATCTCCCCAGCCTTCTTTTGGTTAAGGTAAACAAGCCAAGCTCTTTGAGTCTCCTCTCATAAGGTAGATTTTCCATTCCTCTGCCCCATGTTTCAGTTTGAAATTCGTCTTTCTTAAACATGGGAGACCAGAACTGCACCCAGTATTCCAGATGAGGTCTCACCAGCATCTTGTATAACGGTACTAACATCTCTCTATCTCTACTGGAAATACCTTGCCTGATACATTCTAGGACTGCACTGGCCTTTTTCACAGCTGCATCACACTGGTGACTCAGTCATCCTGTGATCAACCAATACACCCAGGTCTTTCTCCTCCTCAGTCACTTCCAACTGATACATCCCCAATTTATAGCAAAAATTCTTGATCCCTAAATGCATGATCTTGCACTATGCATTATTAAATTTCATCCCATTTCAATTACTCCAGTTTTCAAGGTCCTCCAGATCTTCTTGTATGACATTCTGGTCCTCAACCGTGTTGGCAATACCTATCAATCTTGTGTCATTTGCAAATTTTATTAGCACACTCCCCCTTTTTGTGCCAAGGTCATTAATAAAAATGTTGAATAAGTAGAGCACTGCAAGTCTGTGGATATCTGCGGATCATTTTTTGGATCACAGATTGATGTGGATACACATTTTACATCTAAAATCTAAGATCTGCAAATATGTGGATATCCACTTTTTATCTGCAGACCATTTTTGCAGCTCGCAGCTCGATACAAATTTTCTATCCACACAGGGCTCTATAAATAAGATTAGTCCTAAAATGGATCCCTGAGGAGCTCCACTAGTAACCTCTCTCCAGCCTGACAGTTCACCTTTCAGTATGACCCATTGTAGTCTTTCCTTATCCACCTTTCAGTTCTCATATTAATCCCCATCCTTTCCAATTTAACTAAGAATTTCCCAAGTGGAATTTACCAAAATCCAGGTAGATTAGGTTTATTGCATTTCTTTGTCTAAAAAAATCAGTTATCTTCCCAATGAAAGAGATCAGGTTGGTTTGGCATAATCTACCTTTTGTAAAACCATGCTGTATTGTATCTCGAATTACCATTAACTTCTATGTCAACTATTTTCTCTTTCAAAATTTGTTCCAAAACCTTACATACAATTGAGGTCAAACTAACAGGTTTGTAATTTCCACTTTTTTCCCCTTTCTTAAAAATAGGAACTATATTAGCAATTCTCCATTCATAGGGTATGAGCCCCAATTTTACAGATTCATTAAAAAGCCTTACTATTGGGTTTGCAATTTCATGTGCCAGTTCCTTTAATATTCTTGTATGCAAATTATCTGGGCCCCTGGATTTCGTCCCATTAAGCTGTTTGAATTTGACTTCCACCTCAGATGTGGCAACTTCTACTTTCATATCCGCATTTCCATTAGCCATCCTGCCACTACCCCCAAGCTTTTCATTAGACTTATTAAAATCTGAGGCAAACTATTTGTTTAGGTGTTGGGCCATGCCTAGATTCCCTTTAATCTCCACCTATCTTCACTGCTTAGCAGTCCCACTTCCTTTCTTGTTTTCTTTTTATTCATATGGCTATAGAACCTTGTACTATTGGTTTTAAGTCCTTTGCAAGATCCAACTCTGCTTGGCTTTTTTTCCCCTCACTTTATCCTCACACTTTCTGACCTGCAAGAGGTAGCTTCCCTTGCCAATCTGTCCCGTCTTCCATTCCTTGTAAGTTTTCTGTTTTCTCTTAATCACTTGTTTGAGATGCTTGCTCATCCAGCTTGGTCTGAAACTCTTCTGTACAAACTTTTATCCCCTTGCTTGGGATGCAAGCTTCAGATAGCTTCTGCAACTTTGATTTTAGTATTTCCAAGCCTCATCCAGATCCTTGAGTTCTTTAGTCCAGTCCACTTCCCTAATTCCCTTAAATTTTTAAAGTTCGCTTTTTTTAAAATCAAGAATCCTAGTTGCAGATCTTTTTTTTTGTTTATCCTTCCATTTAGTTTAAAATGAATTATCTCATGATCACTCGAACCAAGCTTGTCTTCTGCAACCAGTTTTTCTATGAGGTCCTCATTACTCACCAATACCAAATCACCTCTTGTTAGTTCAGCAACTATTTGGTGAAAAAATCTGTCCGCTATCACATCCAGGAAAACTTGAGGCCTACTATTATTAGTAGTTCTTGTCCTCCAATCTATGTCATATATATCAATATGAGTGATAAACAGATTCATTTATTCCAACACTGCACACAGTGAAGTGATGCAAGCGGCAAAAGTACTGCACCCACATTCACTACCTTTGGGGTGAGTGCGGGGGGAATTGGGCCTACAAATTTACCCTACTTGTGATCACAACTGTAAAAAGTGAGTGTACATTCATAAGATGTCACAATAACCTATAATAATTAATGTTGATAAGAAAAGGTAGGAAAGAGAGACAGGACGACTAAATTAGTCCCAACAAAAAGGCCTCCTGATAGAACTCAAGGACTGTGTTAATATCATGCCTGGTAATCAAGAGAAGTGTGGAACCAGCAATCAGTGAACAAAAATTGATAGATGGGAAACTAAGAATAAGTGGTGGACAAAATAATAAAGGAACTAGCTATTCTGCCCACCACTCTTTGTGGGTTCTTAAAAAAATAGTCTTTGGGGAGAAAAATGGCTAATGGAGCAAGCTTCACATGGCTGTCACTGTTTCCCAGGAGCTCCCTTTTCATCCTGATCCTGAATCTGGTCTACACTGTAAGGCTCCATTAATGCAAGGTACGTCAGTTACAATACGTAAATAACTAAAAAACGGTGAAGAATAGAGAAAAAGGACAGAGAAGAATATAGAGAATTTAGCATTAATCTAAGTTTTATGTTTATAGTCTTCCTTTTGTATATGGGATCTGATTCAAAATCCACTGAAGTCAACTTTTAACTTCACATTAACTTCAGTGGGCTTTGGATCAGGCCCACAGTTTCTATTGCTGCTGATGTCTTTGACCACTGAGGGACAATGTAGTATATCTGGTGGCTAATGCATGGAAACGCTGAGATGGAACTCCCAGGTCCTTTTCCCAGCTCTGCCAACATGTGAACTAGGGCAAGTTACAAACTCCATGTATATAATAATAAATAATAATAATAATAGTTTTCCTGCATCAAATGGGCAATATGATGCTTATTTAAAGTTTGTAAAGGAATTTCTGATACTTGGGTGAAATTATGAACAATTTTATTTTTGTGCCTATACATTTTATTTCTTGCTCATATAAATATGAGCAGGCAAGAATGAGAAATTGACCAAGGCAGAGACATACAGAGGGTTTATAAATAAATTACTCAACATTCAACCCACAACTATACACAACAAAGAAGTTTGACTGTGCAATTACTTGAAAACTAGTTTCAGATACAAGAGTTTAAAGTTAACTGATTATCAGAAAAGTTTTACAAATATGGTGAAATCCAATAGCCCTGGCTGGAATAAGCAGTATACCATTCACAAAACAGAAATTATATGGTCTGGCACAAAACAAGAACCAGAAACTTAAATAAAAAAACAACTAAAAAAATACATTATAATCCATTTGCATGTTTATAGCCTCTCCACTCTAAACAAATATATCAATCATAACTCCATTCACTGCCTTATAGACTATAAGGTTTGTCTAAAGCGGAATATATATTATTCTGAAATCTGCCACTACATATGGGCCAGTTTCTCATACCATTAGCCATGTTGGCTACCATTTTACTCCATGAGTGGTCCCATTAAAGTCAATGGAGCCATTTAATTATTTTTATCACAGAACTGTTTATTGTGCTAGGCTCGACACATACACAGAATAAAAAGAAGGTTCTTGAGCCCAAGATCTTAGAATCTAATTAAGGTAGTATTCAGCAGGAGTAAAGGTGTCAGAATCCGGCCCATAACAAATAAAAAAAATTTAATAGGAAATCTTGGAAAAAGAACTAAAACTTTTTCAACTAGTTAGATGGTAATTCTGAAAGCAATTCTGACTGTTCCTCTGTTCCACAAGATATTAATTTCTTAAAAAAAGGAAACTAAAAAACAGAACACAAGTGACTCCACAAATATAAGGTCAACACATTCCATCCAGTCTTAAACGTGCTCCCTCTCCCCACACTTTAATATCCAGATGTAACCATTTCTGCATAGAAGCAATCACTCTGAATTAGCATTCTTAAAAACACTCAAAAAAACATGGTTACTTACCAGTAACTGTTGTTCTTTGAGATGTGTTGCTCATACCCATTCCACTAGGTGAGCGCGTGCCCTCATGCATGGTTCCCGGACTTTTTTCCCTTAGCAGCCTCTGTAGGGCTGGCTCCGGCACCCCCTGGAGTGCCACGCTTATGCTGTGGTACATAAGGCGCTGCGGCCCCAGAGACCCTCGGTCTCTTCTTTCTGCCTACTCCAACAGCGGGGACGGATGGTGGGTGTGGAATGGATATGAGCAACACATCTCGAAGAACAACAGTTACTGGTGACTAACCATGTTTTCTCCTTCGAGTGATTGCTCATATGCATTCCACTAGGTGATTAAAAAGCTATGCCTTGGAGGTGGGTAGGAGTCACCGGTGAGCTGACCTCAGCATGGCTCTGCTGACTCACGCGTCCTCCCTTGCCTTCTGGACGATGGCATAGTGCGAAGCAAAGGTGTGCACCGACGACCAGGTGGCAGCTCTGCAGATGTCGTGGAGGGGAATCCTTTCCAGGAAGGCTGCTGACGAGACCTGGGCACTGGTTGAGTGCGCCGTCACAATCCCAGGGAGCTGGACGCCTGCTAGCTCGTAGCAGTGCTTTATGCAGGCAGTGATTCACTTGGAAATGCACTGCATGGAGACCAGGGATCCCTTCATCCTGTCCGCCATGACAACGAAGAGCTGCGTCGTCCTCCGGAAGGGCTTAGTCCTCTCGATGTAGAAGGCCAGGGCTCTCCTCACATCCAGGGAGTGTAGTCTCCTCTCGTCCTCCGACCTGTGCGGTTTAGGAAAAAACACAGGGAGGAAAATGTCCTGATTATAATGGAACTGTGGGACCACCTTGGGCAAGAAAGCTGGGTGGGGTCTCAGCTGCACCTTATCCCAGAAGAACACGGTACAGAGGGACTCCAAGGTCAATGCTCTCAGTTCAGAGACCCTCCTAGCCGAGGTAATGGCCATGAGGAAGGCCACCTTCCAGGACAGGATTAGCAGGGGGCAAGTGGCCAAGGGCTTGAAGGAGGACCCCGTCAGTCTAGAGAGGACCAGGTTGAGATCCCAGGAAGACACCGGGTCACGGACCTGCGGATAGAGCCTCTCAACCCCCTTGAAGAACCTCACCGACATCAGGTGGGAAAAAAGGGACCGCCCCTCCAATGGCTTATGGAAAGCCGAGATGGCCGCCAGGTGCATCCTAAGGGAGACTAGCGCCAAACCCTGGAGTCTAAGCTGCAGTAGATACTCCAGGATAGCCTGTATAGGGGACATGCCCAGGTGATGCCCCATGACTCCGCCCAGCAGGTAAACCTCTTCCACTTGGCCCTATATATGACCTGTGTAGAAGGTTTTCTGCTGCCCAGCAGAACTCGCTGGACCTGCACCAAGCAGGCTCTTTCCTCCTCCATCAGCCAGAGAGTCTCCAGGCCATCAGGTGCAGGAAGTCCAGGCTCGGGTGCAGTAGGTGACCATGGTCCTGGGAGAGCAGGTCCGGCCTCCTCGGGAGCTCAATTGGTGCGGCAACAGAGAGGTCCTGCAGCATACTGAACCAGTGCTGTCTCAGCCACGCTGGGGCAATCAGGATCACGTCTGCTCTGTCCCTCTTGATTTTCAAGAGGACCTTGGGCAAGAGCGGGATGGGAGGAAACGCGTACATGAAGGCCCCCATCCATTCGATGAGGAACACATCGGAGATGGAGCCCGGCTCGTGACCCCAGAGCGAGCAGAACCTTGGGCACTTCTTGTTCCAGAACGACGCGAACAGGTTCAGTCAGGGAACACCCCACTCGCGGAAAATCCTGGCTGCTACCTCCGGATGCAACGACCAGTCATGTTGGGGGAGAAACGACCTGCTGAGGTGGGGCTCCCCGTCGTCCCTGACCCCCGGGAGTGAGAGGCGGTTAAACAAAAGTTGTGCCTCACCATGATGTGCCAAAGTCCAAGTCCAAGTGCTTTGAAGGCCAGGGGTGAATCCAGGAGGGGGATACTGATGCCACCCTCGGGAGCACTATCAAAATTGCTGCTTCCCTTTAGGACCTTTGGGGGGGCCTTGCTGGGAACCAGAGGACGACCCGGAGCGGTCGCACCGTCCAACACCCCTGTTCGTATCCCTGCCCCTTGTGGGGAGCAAAAGGCCTAGGTAGTGGCCTAGGTTGCCGCTGCTGCTGCGAGCACTGCTGCCTCCCCACCTGAGGGGAGTACAGGCCCAAGGAGTGCAGCATGGCCCTAGAGTCCTTGAGGGCTTGCAGATTCTCGTCTGTTTTGTCTGAAAACAGACCTGCTCCATCAAAGGGCAGGTCCTGGATGGAGTGCTGCATCTCCTGGGACAGCACTGTGGACTGGAGCCATCCTGCGTGTCGCAAGGCGATAGCAGATGCCATAGCCCTGACGGCCGTGTTTGCAGCGTCCAACGCAGTCTGTAGGGCTGTGCTGGCGACAGTCAGCCCTTCCTCCAAGACCGTGGTGAAGTCCGCCGCTTGGTCCTGGGGCAGAGACTCTGCAAACCTTCGCATCGAGTTCCATAAATTCAAATTGTACCTCCCCAAGTGGGCTTGGTGATTCGCCAATCTAAACTGGAGCGCCCCTTTGGAATAGACCTTCTAACCAAAGAGGTCTAATTTCCTGCCCTCCTTGTTTTTAAGGGTAGAGCTTTGGGCCCCCTGCCTTTCCTTCTGGTTGGTGGCATCCACCACCAGAGTCCCCGGGGCTGGGTGGATGAAGAGGTATTCATGCCCCTCAGCTGGCACGTAATACTTTTTCTCAGCGCCCTTGGAGGTTGGGGCACTCGAGGAGGGGATTTGCCAGACCACTTTGGCCAGCCGGAGTACCCTGTCATGAATGGGCAGGACTACCCTTGAAGGACCTTGAGCTCCCACACGCCCAAAGAGGGGGTCCTCTTCCTCCTCAAGTACCTTGATCTACAGGTCAAGGTTGGATGTCACCCTCTTCAGGAGTTCCTGGTGCACCCTGAAGTCAATAAGGGGGGCCCCTTGGTCCCTATAAGCCGCCTCGTCCAGTGACAAAGAGGAGGACAAGTGGCGTGGCCCTGTCGAGGGTCCCTCGCCAGGATCTGACTCCTCCCCTGAGGAGCGATCCTTTTCCAGCACCAGTGGGGCCTGAGGGAGTGCTTGCTGGGCAACAGAGGCAGGGGTCAACATAATTCCCTGCCCGAACTGTGCTCCCCATGGTCCCCAATATGGCCACTGCCAAGGGGGTTAGGGCCATCCCAGTGCCGGCGTTGGTGCCAGGGACCCTTACCCATCTGGGAGCCCAAGCAGGGGAAACAGTGTCGACGGTGTCATCTAGTAGAGCCGCTTCAGGATCCACTACTGGACGAACCCGAAGAGCGGCGGTGCCATCTGGATCAGTGCCGGTGCCTGGGCAAAGCCGATGATGACAATGACCGGTGCCATGTTACCAAGGACTTGCGACACCTTTTCCCCAGTACTGGTGAGTGGTGCCGGGACTGACGCATTGGTCCCGAGTCAGAGTCCGACACTCGAGGGTGACCGGCTGACAACAGCAATCTCGACCGGTGCCGTCTCGGAGACCGACTCCGGTGCCGAGACGAGTCATCAGAGTCTGAAGAAGGAGAGGAGCTGTCCAGCTCGACTCTCCAGTGCCGAGTGGTGGGTGGCCATTACTCCAGTGCGGGCACGCCCACCTTTCGGGGATGCCCACCGCAGGTTTGCCCCGGGACACAGGCCCTGACTCCCTCGGCCAAGGGAGGGCCGGAGCATGGGCAAGACCAACAAGGCTCGAGCCGCCTGAAACGCCTCCAGCATTGAAGGGTCCTGTAGAGAGGCTCCCCCACTCCCAGGAGTCGGGGGAGGATCCCTCGGATCTGGTGCTGGGGGCTGCTCACGCAGTTCCAGCACCTCCGGGCTCGATGCCGGCCACTCCTGCAGTGTGGGGGAGGGAGAGACCTCTGCGCACTGGCAGTGCTGCTTCTTCAGCACCGGGGAGGCCCAGTGCAGACATGCCACCAGGGCGCTCTGCACCAACGACACACTTGGTGCCAAGGAGGCTCAGGGCGGCTCGGACGCCAGACAAAGCGCTACCTCCATCAGGATCGCCTTCAGCCAAATGTCCCTCTCTTTTTGGGTCGTTGGCTTGAAGCCTTGCAGATCCAGCACCGATCCTTATGATGCTGCTCACCAAGACATTTAAGGCAGTGATCGGGGGGGTCACTGACTAGGAAAGCCTTCCCACAGCCAGTGCAGGGTTCAAACCCCGGCGAGCCTGGCATGGCCGGGTCGCTTGAGCCATAAGGCTCTCTATCTTTCCTAACTAAACTACCCTAACAACTCTAAACTGCCTAAGTTCAGGGAGAACTTCTATACTAACTAAGACAAATGGAAAATACTTGCAGGAGCAAGCGTTGTTCCAGTCACCAGCACAGGTGGAAAGAAGGAACTGAGGGTCTGTGGGGCCGGCAGCGCCTTATGTACCGCAGCATGAGCGCGGCACTGCAGGGGGCGCCAGAGCCAGCCCTACAGAGGCTGCTAAGGAAAAAAGGTCCGGGAACCATGCACAAGGGCACGCACTCACCTAGCAGAATGGATATGAGCAATCACTCGAAGATAGAACATGTTACAGCCTGAGTCACCAAAAAGCCATTTTGCTTTGCATGTGTGCCAGCAAAGCAAAAACGCACTTATACATAACCAGTTTGGAAGGCAAATTATGTTATTTGCTTCACTTTAAAAAAAGAAAATAATGGGGGGCTAGTGATTTCATTTGGAAATTACATGACACTGGTGATTTCAAATGCTCATGAGCCCCAAAGATGGTAACCAGGATTCAATTGATACCATTACCCAATAAATTAATGTCTACATAAACTACAGTATAAGCAAGTTGTCATCTTTTCAGTATAACATTACTATCTACTATTGAACAAATATACATTCAAATAAAGGGGCTAGGGATGGGGAGGGGAAGGAGAGTAAAAGAGAGAGAAAAGGAAGAATTTTGGGGACTTAGTTATTACAATCCAATAATTAATTTGTAGATGTACCTCTACATCATATCTAGCTTTCATAACTTATAAAAGTTTCAGAATTCTATGTTCTGCTGTTTCTGAATAATAAATCTTTCTGCAACTGTTTCATATGGATTTAATTTTGTTTATGATAACCTGACTCAATTAACACCACAAAAAGGTACATGAGCTCTGCGAATCTAAATAGGTTTGTAAGAGTTCTATATTTCCACGTGACCATCTCTGAGAATCAGCACATGGCTGCGTTACGCAGTAATAACTTACCTGCCGCTGCACAACATTTATCTTTTTGCTATGTTAAAACAAAACCATCAGGTAGGAATGATACACTAACTCCATTTTTGTAAGTGATCAAAACACCCATTGTGGCAACTGTGATTCTCTAAAACCCAACTTTGCAACCTAGGTAAGAAAACAACACCCCATCATGCTGGCAATTTACTCACAAAATTAAGCTTTCACATGCACTTCACCCATATTTGTACTACATTTATTTAACAATGTAAGCCAGTCAAAGTATTCGTAATAATTTTCACATTTATAGTAGCGATGAGCCCAAAAAAGAACACCAGACTCAACGCCCTCAGGGAAATTCAGATTTGCATCTGAACTTCATGGCTAAGGCCATCTCTCATGCACATTATTCTCATTCACTCAATTCATTATTATATTTAACCTGCAGAATCTTTATTACAGGTGATGAAGAGCAAAGAAGGAAAAAAAAATACAGCTCAGCTTTCAGATCTCATACTGAATTTGCCAGGCTAACATGTGGGGGGAGGAGGGGAGAATGCATATTTTTTACTTGACATTGGAGCACATTTGATCCAGACTCACTGAGAGAAATTAAAGGTGGAAC
Source organism: Mesoclemmys tuberculata (assembly GCA_007922155.1). Taxonomy (NCBI): domain Eukaryota; kingdom Metazoa; phylum Chordata; order Testudines; family Chelidae; genus Mesoclemmys; species Mesoclemmys tuberculata. The sequence continues at coordinate 781,669 of ML675624.1, read as the reverse complement.
CACACAATGCCATTTTTACCATAACTTCCCCAAGCAAAGCACCAGATGGCACTGACGTCCTCCAAAAGGGACTCCAATCCAGTCCTACATCATCTGTAAAATGGTAGACAACACCTAGTTGCAAGATTGCAAAGCTGAAGTGGAAGAAAATGAGCAGCTCAGATTCTAGCTGCTGAGAGTGGTCTAATCAACATGGTGCTGAAAACAGAGTTGGTAGCTAGTGATTTGTCTGCACTAGGTCACCAAGTGTGGCTAACACCAGCGGAGTTGAACTCATGTGGGCAACACCAGGAAATTGAGAAAAAAAAATCCTCCCTACCATAAATAGGATTTGTGTGTGAAGGAACCTTGGTTTAAGGGGGGATTTTCACTGGGAAGCTTCGTAGAGGGCATGGTGGCAGTATTATTGTAGGACAGATCTGGGGATGGTCCCCCTGGTGCATATAGGCTCACCCAGCCTGCTGTCAATTTTATTAGCTCAATGGGCCAGCAGCTCCTTCAAATGTCCAGCCTGAGGGGGTTGCAAAAGCCAAGACAAAACAAAGATCATGTAAACATGGACATTCCTATGTTTCAGGGGCATGAGATTTTCCTATATATTTATAAAACCTGAAATTATATTGTTTGTTCAAGTTAATGTAGAGGGGATATGATCATAGCAGACAAAAGTCAAATTCTTCTGGAAGGGATGAAGCAAGGCCAAATGGAGCATAAGTCAGTGTTTGGGCTAGGGGAAGATGAGACAGGGAGTTGTTAGCTAAAATTTTCAAGGGGCCTGGCAAAAAATGCTAACGACGGACCCCTCAAATAATGCAACTTGCATGCTCTTTTTGCTATCTTAGAATTCAATACTAGAGACCCTGCAATATAAGTGAATTGCTCATTGAAGTCCAAAGAAGAGATGAGAGGACTGAACAGTATGGTTCCTAAACTAGATTCTTCTTAAAATAATGGTTTATTTAAAGACAAAAGTTGGTGTAAACTCAACTGGCTTCAGCAGAGCTACGAGTTATACCACTGAGAATCTGACCCAATCAAGCTCAACTTAAATGAACCAATACAACCACCAACTTCACAAAGCAAGTGACACTCGTAACTAACTGCACAGCACAGACATTAAAGAAACTGCTGAATTTATAAATCTTTCAGATGTAAAACAAAATTAGTGCTTCTACCTTAGAAAAAGCTCAGAATTACAGTGAAAGTTACTGGAACCAATTAGATGTCATTGCAAGAAGCCCATCGTTTAAACAAAGGCATTTGTTCTTCCTTTCCTGATGACGCTATCTTATCAGAGTCCAAGTATTTTATATCAGCACACTGAAATTATGTGCAATGAACAAAGATGTTCAAGATAAATTTTAAAAATTACAAAGCAAATACTTCCTTTTACTGTAAACAATGTGACTGAATCCACTTCTTGAAGAAATCGAGCTATATTTATATTCACCCTGTTGAAATGCTACAGGCAACCATAGAAGGATAAGTTTATAATAAATTGCTATATTTGGAAACCTTTGTTGCTAAGCATCTTCTAACATTCAGCACAGTTTATATCATTCATGTCCCTGCTACATAATTAACATTTCAGATGTTTTCCAAAAAAGTGCAGTGCTTATCTTTGTTGTTAATTTAAAACCATTATAAATTTTTAGGGAATTAATAACAGGCTGTGTGGCCAATTAATTAGAGTGGCAGCATGATCCCAAGGGAATACAAACAGACATTATATGCAAGGATATGTCACAGCCTATCTTCTAAACAGCATGTCTGTTTGAGATAAAACACTTTAGAATGCAGCTGTTCATGCTAAAAAGGTAGTCTACTAAGCAATTTAGGATACAATAAACCTCTGCTAACCCCCAAAGCATGGCTTTGTTAACTGGGTACAGAATTAGGCCCGGAACCTGCAATGAGCTCTGTGCAAATGGACCCTTGAGAAAACACAGAGCTCCACTGAAGCCTATGGGAGCCTGCCACATGAAGCTCCTTGCAAGTCTGGGGCCATATGGCCTGATCCAATCACCATTAAAGTAAATGTAGGTCTTTCCAATACAACTACTTATTGTATATGAACCAGCCATTAGAGGAGGATGCAATACATACTTTGCACATGCCTGGCATAGCTAATTGATAGACAATAGAGCCATGGTTTTCAATCTTTTTACATTTGCAGACCCCTAAAAAATTTCAAATGGAGGTGTGGACCCCTTTGGAAATCTTAGACAGTCTATGTCTGATCTGACAGGGGTAAATTTGCCACCATCAGTGTAATTTATCTGGATCAATTAAGTGGACATCGCAACCCACTCAATCAACCTGGAAATTGATGCTACTAATCCACTTCCACCAGGTGGCGTAACACTGCATCAATGGGAGGGCATTTCCCATTGGCCCTGCAAACTGAAGACACTGCAGTAAGTAGAAGTTAGGAAGTCAACAGAAGATACGCAAACTACATCAAGTAGTTTGTGTATCTCCCATCGACTGCCGCCAAATTTGATGGCGAGTGTAGACATAGTCTCAGTCTGCAGACCCCCAGGTGCCCACAGACTACAGGTTGAAAAGCACTGCAGTAGAGGAACGTTGTGAATCAGGAATCCTGGTTTCTCTTTCTGGCTCTTTTTTTTGGGGGAGGGGGGGAAGGGGGTGAAGAGGAGGGTTGGAGACACATGAGGGTCTAGTGATTACAGATAACACAACCAAGCATATAGATTGGACATATTTATTATGAAAAGCCTTGTGCCTAAGTCAATGACGCTTGCCATGTTATAGACCCAGTTCTAGTCCCAGCTCTGCCAACGTCACCTTGTGCAACCTCTCAAGATGTCTATACTGTGCTGCAGTGCAGGCTATATGGATGTGTGAATTGCAGAGCATGCCAAAATGTTGCATTCTAACTGCCCCATATGAACACTGCTGCTGTGAACTAAAAGGTACCTAGTTCTTGTTAAGACTGATTAATTAACACGAACTAAGTACCTTTCCCTTCACACCATCAGCATGCACACGGGGCAGTTAGAGAGCAAAATTTTCCTGTGTTCTGCAATTCAAATCCCCATAGTCCACACTGAGGTGCAGTGTAGACAAGCCCTTAATTAACTTAATTGTAAAATAGATGAATTTGCCTGCTTCCAAACATGAGCCTTGCTAAACTATTGAGGATGAGATAAAAGCAGTGTTACCACCTCTCACAATTTTATTGTGAGCCTTGTGATAGCACTGGACAACCAAGATTTTGCTTCCTGAATATTTTTGGGTGTATCTTATGGATTTCGGGCTGCTGCTTACGAAAATCACCATGAAATTTCCCTATTACATACCATTTTTTTGAAATCGCCTATATTTGTTATTTCAATTCATAATTTAAGTCTATTAAAAAGTTGCCCACAATGTAAGCTGAACAGTTTTCTATCTTGTGTTCAAGCATGCCAGGGCATGACACTGCACCTAATGCAGGCCACTCAACATGCAGTGGGCATGCTAAAGCTTAGGCAGGGTGGATGCTGGCAGGACAGGTTTTAGGAAGGCTATAAAAGCATTTCGCAAACCGTTCTATGCACTGCGTTTATATCAGTTTGCATTCATGTTGATGCGCATGCTCTATGCGCATAGCACATTGTGAGTACTCACAATAATAAAGCAATTGTATTTTCAGGAACATTCGTGATAGCAAAATGTCTCGCCAACGTCGCAACAGCGGCGATACATTTTTTGGCAACTACAGAGCACCAAACTACGTTAAGCTGGTTGACAACATGCTTCAAGCACACAAAACCATGAAGTGCAACATGTCACTAAAGATTCATTTTCTGCATTCGCATTTAGACTTCTTCCCTGCAAATCTTGGTGCAGTCAGTGACAAGCATGGTGAAAGGTTTCACCAGGACATTGCGATCATGGAAAAACGGTATCAGGGCAACTGGAATCCATCAATACTGGCCGATTATTCTTAAATGAGAAGCCTCAGACACCGAGTACAAACAAAAATCATCAACAAAATATTTTTAGCTCAGTTGAACTGTTGCAAAGCATCAGCACCGTTTTGCGATTAAATGCCTTACATTCAATAAAAGTCAATTTCTTGTTTCTCCAAATTCGTACATGATACAAATAGTCTGAAATTGTATGTGTGTTCAGCTTCAAGCAGTCTAGCATAATCTAAAAAAAATTTCTGAGGAAGCAACACTTTCAAAAAAACCTGTTGTCCACTGTAGTTGGTCTTTTTACATAACATGGAATAAGGTAAGTAAAAAAGTCAATTTTTGTGGGGAAAAAAAATCAGATTTTTAGGTTAAAATTTAAAAAATCCAGTTTGTTATTAAAATTATAAGAAGATTTTCTTTTTTAAAAAATAAACCAGTTTAAAATGAAATCTGACTTTAATCCAAAATATGTTAAGGCCTAAATTTATCATCATCTCTTTAAACAAAAAAATAAACATGTTGAATCCAGGAGTCTCTAACAAAATCTGGGTTAAAGTCTGCTTTTAGAAAGAATGCGAGGAAAAACATCTAATGAAATGAGGTCAAGCTTTATAAAGAAGGCTCAACATGAATACTGTATTAAAGGCCTGTTTCGTTTAGTAAAAATAAATGTTATATGCCCTTTTATGTGTTTAATTAAATTCCAGTTACCATCCTAATGCACATAGACACAAATCATTCACTATTTCCAAACATATTAAACATTTATAATTAGTAAAAAATATCTGAAAATAGTAAGCTATATAATCACTTAAATACATGTAGTTATAATGTACTCTCCTCAACAGCAAAAAGATGTACCAAATCTAGCATAAAGTCTCCATTCAGTTATAAATCAACATGTTTTAATGGTTATCTCAACCAATGAGAATGCCCCTTTCTTTAGAGAATAACCGAAGTACCCATGGAAAATTTGACTAAAAATCAATTATTTAAATAAGAGTCTTTCTACTTGGTGATTTCAATCATGACATAGATCACCTTGATTTAAATCAATCGACTCTAACATGGAATTGTATTATTTTGTAACAATCTCAAGTTTTATTTCTTTAAACAAAGTACATTTCCAGCCGTCTTGGATGCAAAAGCTTGAAAATGTGTCCCTCGTGTATCCAAAAGGTTCAAAAATCAGAAGGGGAAATAAAACCCCACAAAATTATGATGTTTAAATATCTAATGATTCAAGTGAATTAACATAAATTGAATTAAGGCTACTTTAATTTTAAATGATGGTACCCACACAGGGGTTTGACTAATCCACTTTTCATTAACACTTATAGTTAATTTGGATAATTTGTCCTGAGTGTTCCCATATAGACAAGCCCTTAGAAAAAACTGGAAACACGCTTATAATGAAATATCATAGGTAACCTTAACAATATGACCAGTTGCACATCTTGTCTTATCCTGAGTTACCATATCATACACAGTGACAGAGTAATGACATAAAGCCAGATTATCCTCTGCTAATGAAAGTAGCATAGATATAAAATTATACATGTACACACCACATAGGTTGTTAATGTAATGGTCATGCCCCCACTTACCCGCAATGGAATTTGTCTATGCCCCTGCCCCCTATTATCATACAGTTGGCTAAGCAGACAAGCTTGGGCTGAAGGAGGAGCTAGGGGCTGAATTGGGAATGGGGGAGGAGCTGGGGCTAGAGGTGGAGCTCACCTGGGGGTCGAGAGGGAATGAAGGCAGAGCTGCAGCTGGCATCGAAGCAGGGCTGAGGGGGAAGGGGAATGCCCCACAGTTTGGGTGCCACTGCTCTTGGTGATATCTCAATACAAATACTATTACTATGAACTAAAAATTGAATTTATATTTTTTGTGATCAGAATTCAGGTGGTCATGTGAATTCCCAATTTTTATTTGTACTCATATGCAAGTGTATGACTGAAATATTATGTATGAAAGTAGCAATTATTTCTTAAATTGAGAAAGAACCTTAACTGAGGATTCTTTGATTTTTAACTGTTTAGATTATTTAGGATTGCATTCAGCGATCTTAACCACATGTTTATGCAGCTTTTTGTGCTGTAATATATACAAAATATTGTATTCTGTTCTGAGCACCACATTACCAAAGAGGTTTTTGACAAATTGGAGGGAGTTCAGAGAACACCACCAAAAGTTGTAAGGAGGCTGGAAGGACTTATTTATGAGAAAAGATTAAGAGGGCCAAATATTTACAGTTTGGTTAAGTAATGAATGAGGTGATGGGGAATATGATAACAGCCCACAAACATCTGAAGTGTGTAAACACCAAGGAGGGAGAGTTCATGTGTTATGCAGGGACATGAGGAGAAGTAATGGAATAACACTAATCTACAAAAATTTAGGATGAATTTCAGAACACACTCCTGAACAGAGAGACATATTAGGCCATGGAATAATAGCCTTAAGGGAAGTGGTGTAAGCCCATTGATTGGGACTTCAAAATATGGCAAAACAAAATATGAGAAAATGTACCAGAAGGAATAATTCTTCACTAATAAAGGATTGACTATACAATGTAAGCAGGTCTTTTCCATCTCTCTCTTTTACATATCTGTGATGAATATGCCATATATTTTACAAGCTGCAGAAAAAGATACTTAATGACTTTTGTTTACCGAGTACACATGCAAAAATGATAAAATTCATCATCAGGAAAAATAAACACTGCTGTTAAAAAAAATCTTTAAATATAAGGTATTTAAATTCTTTTCCTGGAAGATTTTAAGCCAAAGTGATTCCTTTCATTAATTCTTTGAGGAAGAAAGATACAACTAGCCTATACTCAGCTCCAAGAGCAGGACTACATCTTCCTCCAGCAGAGGTCCCCCAGGATAATTTATAAACATTATTGTAACAAGATTTAATGTTTATTTGTACAAAGAAGAAATTGGTAAATTTTTTCTGTTTGTTTGTCTGAGGATTATATTCTAATAACACAAGAGAAACAGAAAACAGTGCACCATGTGAAACTTTCTGTAGCTGGAAGCCGAAACATTTGGGTTCTATTCCAGAATCTACACTGGCGTGCTGTGTAAGTCACTGCACTCCTGTTTTCCCTCCTATCCTTTGTCTGTCTTGTCTACTTAAACCATACACTCTTTAGGTCAGAACTTGTCTTGCACAGTGTGTCTGTACAGCATTCAGCACTCAGGTTCCCCAGTGTGGGTTGTATTACTACTGTAATACAAGCAATAGCAAGGGCATAGAGGTCTGCATAATAAGTAAGATATTTTGAATTTATGCCATGTGTTCCTTCCATAGATCTAAAAGGACTGGGTAATCATCCTTTGAAGATGGGTAAAACTAAGTGCCCAAAGTCACAAAGAAAAGTTGTATGTGCATGAAACATCTTTGAAATGCGGACCTCAATATCTTTGGTTAAACCAGAGACTTCACTCCGCGTCTTTTAACATTTTCTTTCTGAAGGTTGAGACGCAGAGGGAGAGGGTTTCCAACTGAGATTTTCCAAAGCAGAACAGGGAGAAAAATGGTGGGGTTTGTTTTAAAAAAAATAATTGTTAACTTACAACAGAGCTTAAAGCATGGTTGTAGCCCACAAAGTGGCTGTAAAAATGACACCAAGGGTCCATATTTATCTTCTCCATTTAATCTATACACAATCTATACACAATCTATCTATTGTATCTATACAATCTATCATTGTATCTATACACAATCTATACACAAAAAATAAACAGATAAATATTTGACAGACAGCCCTGTAAATTCTGATTATCAAGTACAGATCTTTCTGGTTCATGTATCATCACTCACAATAACAATTCTTCAATCTTAATAGACAATTGTATCCATGATGTGTGGGTCTGAACAGAACCCGTGCTCTGTTACACTGCTAGAGACAGCAAAGCTCTGTTGTATAAAAAGGTGCAAGTATAATACTGTAGTCACGTTCTCACCATAACTATGAGGTTTTTAGAACGCTCTCAGTTCAGTTCAAAGCCTGACATTTAGATTTTATAAACCCTTGTTCTTGCAAAATGCAAAAATGGAATGTTTCTATTATTCTTCATTGAAAAACAAACAGGTTTGCTTTTTAAACTCTTCCTGGTGAGTGCAACCAGAACACGTTGTGAGGATAACTATCCTACTGCCTCACAATTTTGTTTCCTGAGGAAAGAGCAGGGAAGCTCTTAGGAATACTTGGAAACAGCCACAATCCATTCACCATCGGTTGGTCAACTCACTGACCAATAGCTTACAAAATTATTTTTTACATAATAAACTAAAGATGACGTGTGGACTCCCACAGTCTTCTTTTTTTTTTCCTCCAATTATTTTAAAAAATATTTTAAGTATCTGTTAAAGGTGTAGCAGCTTGGAGACTCTCCATTTGTCAACAGAACAGTGATGGATAAAGGCAGCAGACTCATACTGCTCCCCTCTAGTATAGAAAGCATTTCAGTCTTCATGTCCAGTTAGTCTGTAACCAGATTCACAGACGTGCCAGTCGCGAAAAAGGGGCTGAGAACAGCCACATGGGAACAGCCATCAGATGATGACAACTTTTGGTCTCATACAGCCTGGGCTAGAGTCAAATTGCTGACAGGAGAGCAAAAGGCTTAATTGATCACAGTTTCCCATAGTTTGTTTACTTTCTTAAAGCCCGTTGTGGATTTTGCTGCAAAACATTACAAAAATATGAAGACAAAGATTTCATTGTTTTAGGACATTCTGTAAGGTGTATTGTGTGTACCATTTGCAGACAGGTGGATATCTGAGTAAGTGAACTCAGTATACCTTACCTGCTTCCTTGCATAAGGCTGCCAAGTCTGCTCCCACATAGCCATGTGCACTGTCAGCCAACTGCACCAACTCTGATGCTGTCAACAGATGCGGAACCTTATTAAGAAGTTTTCTGAGGATGTCTAAACGGTCCTGGGCACCAGGGACCCCGATTTCTATCTCTTTATCAAAACGCCCAGGTCTACGTAGAGCTGCATCCAGTGCATGCGGACGGTTTGTAGCACCAAGTACCAAGAGTTGCCCCTCACTCTCCTCCTAAATGAGAAAAAAGCAATAGAAAAACAAGAAAGATTTTAAAATGATGTTAAAGCACCACACAATTAACACTTGCTTCAACAGCAATGATATCCTCCCTGTCTTTTTTCACATTACAGTTACGCATATGTTCAGATAGCAAATTAGAGCCTGTTTCTACCTCCAAAAGAACACATACATACATAGCACATTCCAACCCATCAGATGAGGAACAATCATGCGGTAGAACTTTTTGGGACAGGAACTGAGCCCCTCGTATCATAGTGGGGAGGCCCATGTCCCATTTGAGCTGAGTAAACGAATTTCAGTTGCACAAGACCCTGCCATATTTCAACATTTGGTTTTGTCCCAAACTGGGAGAAAAAGTAGAAATATCTTCATTTTCCACAGGATTCAGAGTTCTGAAAATTTTCAATTCATAAAACATTGAATGCTTTTATGATGCTATCTTGTAGATTGCCAGCTGGTTAATTAGCTGACAAGCTAATAGAAATCAAAGGAATGTTAAAAGGTCATGGTGTGTTCGAACCGATTCACTTGTAAGATGTAACTGTATTGATAAACTTGACTATATACTTGTTTATTTGCTATTATGCATGCCCTTAAGGCTTGGTCTACACTTACCCCGGTGATTCGGCAGCAGTCGATGGGAGTTATGCAAACTACACAGAGAACTTCTGTAACTCCCGTCGACTGCTGTGCTTCTCTTCTGCATGCCATCTTCACTGCACTCCCGCAACACAGCGCTACACCATGAGGGGGCAGATTAACAGTGTCGACTTCTGGATCGACTGAGCAGGTCTTCACTGACTGCTCAGTCAATCCAGATAAATCAATCTGACGACGGCAACTTTGCTGCCATCAGTGTGGACATAGCCATAGTAAATAACCCTTAGGTCAACACCTTAGATCAGGTGTGTAGTATAAAGATGGGAGTTTACTTAATGTGCAGAACATCATGAATACTTCATGAACATGGACACTTTATTGTTCCAACTTATCCATCTCTACTGTAATGAAAGGCCAGCAATTACATTATGTATATTACTGTAACTGGATTACTTGTGCATACATAGGAAATAGAATGTTAACTTCAAAGCAAGAATTGTTTTTGTGTTCAACAATGGACATTCACAGCTCAATTGGCAGCTGCTACTCAACAAAACCCATGTAGGTCAAGACACTTGTCAACTTGCCTTAGGTGAGCAGGATCCATAAACACTGATTGAAGGGAATGATCCTAACTCTGATCTATTTGGATGCTGTCAGGGGATGGTTCTAGATACAAGACAGAGGTCCCCAAAGCCATTTTGGGCAGCCCCAAGAGACTTATGGAGAACTAAGCAGATTCACCATCTCTGCCATCATTTTGAACTTACAAACTTTGACTCACCGGTTATAGATATTACCTGCTTTAACCTCTCAATGACTCTCATTTATTTTTCTTAGCAAACCAAACTGAAGATTTATTAGCTAACAAACTTGGCTTCAGTATTGTCTTGGAGGAAATGTGAAATATACTTTGACCTGGGGTAAGTGACTGGATCACTGGGGCTAGGAATAACCGAATGTGTGATGCTTTTTGTTTTAATAACCTTTCATCATTAAGTCCAGTTTGTCTGGGTGGTAATACAGGCTAGAATTTCTAAGGGGATGGGCTGTGGCTCCGGCTCCATGGTAAGCTAGTACAGTGATCCAAGAGTGCACATTTACTGCTGATTTGGTTAAATCTAATTAGAGAGTATACCACCAGTTTAGAAGTGTCTGCCCTATTTTCTGACAGTCTGACCTGAGCAGGATGACCACATGTCCCGATTGTATAGGGACAGTCCTGAGGTTTGGCGCTTTGTTTTATATAGGTGCCTATTATCTCTGACTCCCTGTCCTGATTTTTCACACTTGCTATCTGGTCACACTAAATCTGAGATTGGCCCTCTCAGCTATAACCCATTCTGGGCACCATGATAGCTTTATTTTTGTTTGCTGAACTAACATGAAACATTTTGGGGGGCAACTCAACATTATACTGCATTTTCATATTGTGGCACATTGCCTCATGGGAGCTGTAGTTCAGAAACCTGATGCCTCCATCCTCCTTATGGGCCAGGATCCCTAGCCAGACTACATTTTCCATGTTGCACCCCAGCCATGTGACTCCTATGATGCACCACGCTGCTCAGTCCCAGGAAACATAGTGTTGCATGTTAGGCAGTATAAATCATATCAGAGAACCCATAGGAGAATATGGAAATATGAACTATAATCCACATGGGGCAATTCACCATAATAGGGAAAACCACTGAGCTGACCCCAAAAAATTGTTTCAGGTCAGTTCAACAAATCAAAATATTTTGATTCAGATCAAAATGATCTGAAATTTAAAAGAAAAAAGAAAAAAAAGTTTTGTTTTTCCCCCAGAGAAAAATAAAAACTAGCAAAAATAAAAAATTTCTCACAAAAAAATTCAATTTTGCAGAAACTGAAATTTCCTTTGGAAAATCATTCCAACAGAAAAATCCTGACCAGCTGCAATTCCCCTTTAACTTCATCTCAGAGGTAACAGCTATAACCTTCTTTAACTCCTCCTTTGGCCACACCTGCTATAGCTCCCATATGGATTAATCTCCTTAATGAAGGGGGAAGGACCCCTTTTTCCAATTCCAAGAAGTCAAATTTCTACAAAATCCTGGATGCTGCTCTCTGGGTCAGTTTTAATGTTCTGGCTCAAATGAGCCAGGCATTCAAATATGGTATTACAATCCTTGCCACCTCAAAGCACCCAGATAACTGCCATTACTTTGATAAATGGACTCAGGCAGACAGACAATGAGAAGGAAGGAATATAGAAATTCAACCTCTCTAGTGGGACTAGGCAACCGAGGGCTAGACAAACATGCATTTTTCAGGTCAGCCAATGTAAAGCAGCAAATAGAGTTTTCAAAGAGAATTTATAATTGGTGATCTGGTTCACCCATTAAGGTCCAGTAGCAGCCTCCATTCTCCTCAAATATTTTTATTCTTAAATGTTTATTATGAAAGTATTTTTTTCTCTTGAAATGAGAAAAACTGAAGCACTAAAGCTAAAAAAAATTAAGAGTTTGAAATCAAAGGTAACAGTATTACATTAACAATCATGCTAAATAATATTTTCCATCTTTTTTTTTAAAGTGGCCAAAGAAACCTAAGGTGACATTTTTGGGGGGCAAGGGGTGAGGGGGGGAGCAGAGAAGGCAGGAACAGAAATTTATGAAGTAACCCCAGACAAAACAGAAAGGACTCTTCTCTTTACAAGATATTCCAGGCCCACTAGGCCAAGAAAGAAAGAATCTTCCCCCAACAAGGTACTACTCCCTCAGATAACCAGAACACATTGTGATCTAATTTGGAACAGAGACGAGACGGCTGAGACTTGGCTTTTGGCTGATAAAAGAAAAAGCTACCTTCTCCAAAAACATGGGGTCACTCTGTATTTAACTGCATGTTTCCAGACAGTGAAAAGGATCTTCCTCTTGAAAGAGAATCTGATTTAGTGGTACATATCAGAACATTTGTTCTAGGGTGATGACTGAGAAGGTCTTTAAATCACGATATGAGGACTTCAGTAACTCAGCCAGAGATTATAAATCTATTAATGGAGTGGGTGAGCAAGTGTCTGTGGCATGAAAGACGCTGGCGGTCAGACTACATGATCATGATGGACCTTTCTGACCTAAAAGTCTACAAGGTGACTGAGTTTGGCAGCACCGCCATGAAGCAGTGGGGTGTTAGACTACAAAATGACACCCCTATGTTTTAGTCACATTCAGCCATTATCCTGCTAAGTGACCTTAATTCAATTCTGTTCACTTTTCCATACTTCAGTTTCTCCATCTGAAAAGCGGGGATGAGAATACTTTCTCTCCTTTGTGGTGTTGTAGGCTCTATATCTGAGCAAAGTACTGCAATTATTTGTTGAGAGGGAGATTTAGAAGTGTGATGTTTAGAACCTCCCCAAAGAGACTCTATCCTTAGAAAGACGATCCATTAGTCTTTGTGAATAGGAAACATCCCCTCTCTATTGCCATATACAGAGGGCTACAAGAGCTGCCAAAATATTATGCATGAGATTAAGGGAAACTTGCAGTTAACATCCACAGGATACTTACACATGCTGCTTCTAACTTTATGGACAAAGAGACAGAGACCTCCCACTCCTACCATCCTATTGATAATTAGGCAGTAGCATACCAGGAATTAATAGATTTTATAGGCCCAACCCAACGTTTACTAGAGTCAATGGAAAGACTCTTTTGACTTCAATGGGCTTTCAATCAGACTCTAAAAAACTTAGCATGGGAACTGAAAGTTTATCTTCATGTGGATTTTAGATCCTTCAGCAATGCAGGCCAGACAAAAAGATACACAACCCCATCATCAACAGTATTTAATTTCAGAATAATTTCGTATCTGTTTTGACTTGCTAAAAAGATGCCTCTTTAGTGTTACATTCATTTTCAAAATCAAAATAGTGGGAGATAGTCTCTTCCATTTGCATTCTGTGCTCCCCTATGTACTACCTTTCCTTTTGAAGTTCAAAAATGTTTCAATCTCAAAATGCACATATATATTATAAATGATGGTTTAATTTCTATGTAGTGTCACAACAATATGGTACCGTATTCTGTTAAAGGTAAATGTAATTTACTGAAAGAAATCACTTCATACTATTAACCTTATAGTTACTGAGACACAAGTCTTCTCTTTCTTTTCCCTTAAATTCAATAAGGATATTAGACTGCAGTCAAAAGTTTCTTCTGATTTGTCTTATGCTGGCCTGACTATGCTACAAAACCTAATGCCATTTATTCAGTTCTTCCCCTTAAAATACTAATTGTATCAATATACAGTACTATACTTACTGAGCCAATGCCATCCATCAATGTTAGTAATGAAGCTACAACTCTCTTTTCTACTTCATTCTGAGCCCCTTCTCTCTTCGGACAGAGTGCATCCAGCTCATCAATAAATATAATTGATGGGCGACTGAAAGAAAAATAAATAAATAAAAGCAACTTATCTGCCAAATGTACACAGTAGCATTTAAGACATTTAGGCTTCAATTTTCAAAACTAACAGATATGGACACCCAAATCTCATTAAAATAAATGGACATCCAAATCACTTAGATGACTAAGACTTTCAGGCCTGAAGTATGTTTCTGCTCTAATAAATGACTCTAAGTAATTGCATTGTGCCATTCCACGTTTATTGTATCTCAGATTCTATACAGAATTTACTCAGTTTACAAGTAAAAAGATGGTTTTTAAATTGCTCTCCATGCAAACTCAAAGTAGGACCTAAAAGTCAAGCTCAGTTCTCTCTTGCTCCTGTCCTCAGTTGAATTTGGCCCCCCAAATGAATTTAGTTTACGATTCAATTAGTTAAACTTGAACGAGAATAGTACCCTCCCTATCCTAGTACTGAATCTGGCCCTATAAGTGCAGTCACACATGGTGCAGATAGCCATTAAAAGCACTTGAGTATATACCACATGCCACAGTAATCATAACTTTCACGTCCACTTCAACAGGTTTTTCAAAACGCACACTATTAAAATTCTGTGTTTTAATGGATTTTTGTTTTTCAGCTCACTAATGTCAATGACTACTTTCTGCCATCCTATTTCTATGATGAAATATGGGTAAAACAGAAGATGAGCTTCTCTGGTTTAAGCTAAACAAGTATTCCTTTTGGCTCAGATGGCAGAACGTTTTCACTAAAAATTAGAAATCAGCCCAAACTAAATCTTTGCATCTAAACACCTTTGGAACTAAAGTAAGTAAAGTTTGATCCAGATCCAAACTATCTGGCTTGGGTTCCTTTCTATTGCAAATGAGAGTTTTGAGTTCTAGCAACAACAAGGCTGAGAATTTAAAATTTTATTTAGGTCACATGCTTATTGGTTTGGAATAATATGCAACAGCCTGCTTAAACAACAAAGAAGTTTGGGTTGGATGAATGGACTATAAAATGGATAGAGAGCTGGCTAGCTCATCAGGCTCACTAGGTGGTGACCAATGGCTCCATGTCTAGTTGGTAACAAGCAGAGTCCTTCACTTAGGACAGAAGAATCCCATGCACAGCTACAGACTGGGGATTGACAGGCGAGGCTGGGGGGTTACAGTGTATAAGTTGTTGGATGAGAGTCAGCAGTGTGTCCTGGTTGCCAAGAAGGCTAATGGCATATTGGGCTGCATTAGTAGGAGCACTGCCAGCAGATCACATGAACTGATGATTCCCTTCTATTCAGCATTGGTGAGGCTGCATTTGGAGTATTGTGTCCAGTTTTGGGCCACCCACTACAAAAAGCATGTGGACAAGTTGGAGAGAGTCTAGAAGAGGGCAACAAAAATGATTAGGGGGCTGGAGCACAAGACTTATGAGGAGATGCTGAGGGAACTAGGCTTGTTTAGTCTGCAGGAGGGAAGAATGAGGGGGGATTTGATAGCAGCCTTTAACTACCTGAAAGAGGGTTCCAGGGAGGATGAAGCTAGGCTGTTCTCAATGATAGTAGATGACAGAACAAGGAGCAATGGTCTCAAGTTGCAGTGGGGGAGGTCTAGGTTGGCTATTAAGAAAAAGTTTTTCACTAGAAGGGTGGTGAAGCACTGTAATGGGTTACCTAGGGAGGTGGTGGAATCTCCATCTTTAGAGGGTTTTAAGCTGCAGCTTGACAAAACCCTGGCTGGGATGATTTAGCTGAGGTTAGTCCTGCTTTGAGCAGTGGGTTGGACTAGATGACCTCCTGAGGTCCCTTCCAGCTCTAATATTCTATAACACTGCATTTATAAAAGTGACCAAAACCATAAAATTTGAAGGTAAGAACTTCATTACGCTCCTTTGGGTCACAATATATATAAATAAACTTATCTCAATTTAAAATACTTTTGCAGGAAAAATATTACAACCCAGAGAAACGAATCTTTTCTTTACAGAATAACATCAAAATTAGTATCAAAAGTGAACATGTATGAAATCACAATGATCTAAATTGCATGTACCGCTGAGAGGCTTCAGCAAATATCTGTCGTAATCTTGATTCCGTCTCACCATAAAATCTGAAACAATCAAAATATTTTAGTAAGAGAACTTTTATTGTTTTCCAAGTTGGTGCTGGACTCTATTCCTTGAGTTTCCACAAGGTGGCATACAAACCTTCAAAACAACCCAGAGAATATGTGGATTGCTACAAAGATTTTAAATTTTCATTTCTACCAGGATAAGAGATTAAGGCAAAATGTATATATTTTAAAAAAATATGACCTATTTATAGCCAGTAAAAATTAGGGGGAACAGTTTATCTCCATCTAGGTCATAGAAAACTTAAGTTTTTCATAACTAAAATGATGTTGCCTGGATAAATTCTCATCTACAGCGTCTTCCTTTATTTTTACTGTACTTTAACAAACAGTCTCTTTTCCTTGTTGGACATACAAATGGCATGCATATGCAATTCTAATTATCCTTCTAATTATTTATCAAATTATTTCCTTTACTTCCCACTCCACTGCCATACAAACTCCTCTGTATTACATTAGAGAAGAATCTTCTTCATAGGAATGAAGAAAACAGCCTTCTATTATTTCATTTCACTTGGAGGTGACAACTATAATTTTCACTCTAGAACAATAAGCAGCATAGTTGCTACAGAAATAATCTTTCCCCATGAACTTCGGAGACTTGTACATATGCACTGGACCCAATTGTACAGATTTACACACTGTGCTACTCCAATGGGTGTAAGTAAGTGCAGAACTTGGCCCACTGTCTCTAAGTTACTGATGCAATAAATTAGTGGAACTTACTTGCTTATAATTTCAGGACCATTAATAACTGAAACATAAGCTCCAACTTCATTTGCAACAGCTCTGGCAATCATGGTTTTCCCAGTACCAGGAGGGCCATACAGTAGCACTCCTCTAGGAGGCGGAATTCCTTTAAAACAAACACAAACAGAGAGGAAAACTTTACTTGTGCTTAAGGCAGTTATGAACAAGTCAAAGCACCACACAATATATACATCTACATTACTGATTTCTATATTCTGCATGCTTTTGTTTAGGTGATATTAATTTTAAATAAAGCCTATTATGTGTTATTTTTCCCCAATCGCCTCATTTAATACTTCTCTGACTGAAAGCCTAGCATTAATATCCTTATTCTATTACTCAAGACTCCTAGAATACTGTTTGTGCAAACCTCCAGCACAACAAAACCACTCCACTTCATTACAGGTACACACCCCACAAAATAATGTTATTCAAAAGAGTGGAAATACCAAATATAAAAATGAATGTGCCTCTGTAATATTAGGCGACTGGGGATAGCTGACAGCTACAGAGGAGCACTCAGGTCAAACAAGGGCATCTGCTAGGAATGTTGATAAAACAAGGTGTCTCCACATATAGTTAGGACTCAAGAGAAATTACAGCTGAACTAGAGGAGAGACAGGTTGGGAACACAAGTACATTCTGGAAAGATTAAAGCGTTTCAGCCTAGAATTAAATAAACAGGCACAAACCCAAACATTAGCAACAGAAAGTTTGAAAGCCAAAAAGAGGAGCACTAGAATTCCTGACCTGGGCAGGGATCTTGGCAGAATGGGCATTAGTGAAATATGGTAGAATGACAAATAAGCAATGAAATATTGTATACCTGGCAATAAACTATACAGGAAAGACAAATTGTACTACAGAGGTGATGGAATAAAATCTAATGTAATTAAATTCCTGAGAACTGAGAATCTGTATACATACAAAGCCCCAAACCCTAGGAGTATATATACACAAGTAGAACAAAAAACTAAACATTAATTGACAATGGTTAGGAAGAAACTTTCTCTATGGACCGTTACGGAATAACATTCCCACTGAGGAAATTGTTGCACCTTCCTCTGTTGCTTGTCAGCATCAAGGAATGAGACACCAAGCATCTGATGTAGTATGCAATTCCTATGCTACTGAACTGCAGATAACCACCTATTTGAGCCTGAAGTAAATACAAGGCTTAATCATCTCCTCTGATGCCACTAGCAGAGACATTGATTATCCAGACCTGCGGTATGGTGTGGGCTTTGCATCATCATCGTTCCTTGTCCCTGACACTTGAAATCCCCTGGTGCATCTTGAGGTCACAGCTTTGTAAATCAAGTAGCAAGACAGCACATGATTGAGAATTCCCCATGCCATCATCCCACAGAAACCCAGAGCAAAGCCCTACGCAACATCAACCAACACACCCATCGTCTTGCATGGCTTGTCCCTCTGTTCCATCAACCCACCTCCCCACAGACGAGACCTAAGGGAAGGGGCAATGAAGAGGCATAGGGCCCGTATCCCATACCCCAAAACCGTGAAGATCTCAGATCATACATGGCCTTGGCCATTCCACAGAGAGACAAGTAACCCCCCTACTGACAGAAGGATTTTGAGGGTGAAAACCTGGATAATTCCATCACCTATGCATTCAGGTTATTCACACCCAGGGCACAATCTCTCCACTCAAAGTGATTTATGGATCAAAACAATCAACAGGGTTTACTTAAAAAACCCGTAAGAATAGTAGCCACACCACACTCCTATCTCTAAGTAATCCCTTTCTTGAAAAACTTCCCCAGGACTAACTTTTAATAGAAATTATGGAGAAACATGAGTGAATTGCACCATATGCTTTTCCGTAATTTGCAGAAACCCTGGGTCAGAAAGAATTACAAGGGGAAGGGATGAGGGGAAAAACTAGAAGTTGATTGGCCAGACAATATTTACATTGAATGCACTTTTTTTTTTAAATTGAATTCTGTTAAAACAAACTTTAAGCTATAGAGTTACACAAGAGTTCTGAACTTTTCAAGTGACTGAATCTATAACCCCTTGCTGCTTGTCATGCATGAGTTCTTCTTAAGTACCTACACCTTCACAGACTCTTCTCTCTAAGACACAATCCTGACAACCTAAATACTTGGTTATTATAAAAGGAGGCTAATTAAAAATTGAGTGGGGAACTCAAGTACATCAAATCTGATTCACACAGAGTGTGTGTGTTTCATATAGAGTGACTTCTTAATATGGATGAAAGTGATACATTAAAAAGAAAAACATTGTATTAGATGAAGAAAACCAACTCAGACATCATACCGTAACTCTGAAACAATTCAGGCTGCTTCAGGGGCAGTTCAATTGTTTCTCTAATAGTTTTTAGCTGGCTGTTTAAACCACCTATCATATCATAGGTAACTTTAGATTTACAATCATGTTCCTCTGTTCCAATAGTCCAATTCTCTATGAAATTGACTCTTGTTCTTGAAGAAATGAAATAAAATGTATCCAAATTGCATTTTTCTCCAGTTTTGCCAGTTGATCCCAATCTCACGCTGTCTTCATCTTTGATTGATTCAGAACCATCAGTAAGGTCCCTGACATTCCCCTCGTCACAGAACTCATCTGTTCGGCCATAATCCTGCTCACCCCCTATCACCATAGCATTTGAAGAAACTGGTGAACTTTGAGCCATCAGCTTGCACGGAGTGCTGGTAGATACTCCTTCCTGGTTGTCTTCTATGTCCAGCTTTCTGAGTTGCAAAGACAAGTTTAAAGTGCTGGTCTCCAAGTCAGTCTTCTCAAGGACTGGTTCTTGTGTTTCACTGTAAACAGTACTGCTCTGCATTTTCAGCAGGGCCCCATCTGTTCCTTTCACCCTCATCACCATCAGGTTGCAAGGTTTGCCATAGAAAGTCAGATGCAAAAGGTTGCCTGGTAAAACTATCTTCCCATCTACAACAAGATTAAATTTTAGTAAATGAAAAAATACATATTAATTTCATTTTATAGCAATAATTTGAATGAATTAGAAATGAATGGATTAGAACAATTCTTTATCAGTAAACCTGTAACACAAATGTCATATAACTGTCCTAAAAGTCAATGTGATTAAAAAAAAGAAAATAGAGATCTTGTCTAAAATGATCCCTTCAAATACAGACAGCCTATAAGAGGAAAAATATTCTGAATGACTGGCCATTGGTATATTTCTGGTTGTTTTAAATTTTAGATCTCATAACTACTTACAGACTAAAGAACTGTCTTTGCTATAAATAGAAACTATTTATTTATTAGCATTGTCCACTAACCCAAGATTTATCACATCTCATGAGATACCTTTTACTTTATCCCAGATCCTGGAGTCATCTGCTTATATGAGATTTTTTTGGGGGGGGAGTAGTAAGGTTTTAGCCCTCCTGGTTGCAGAGAACAGCGTGACTGCAGCCTAACGGCTCAAAAATCAGAAGGCAAATAAAAAGAATCTGAATTTTTTTAATTAAAAAAAAATCACATAATAAACCTCAATTTTTTTAACTTTTGGGGTTGGCAATACCACGATTACTCTATTGATCAAGTACAATCCACTGCTTCTCCCCTATAGCAATTTAACCTTTGAGTAGATGGACGAAACTTTTTTAGCTATGTAAGATAATTTCCTATCCCTTCTAACTCACTCCTGGCTATCTACAAAACAAAGAGCATCAGTTTTGTCCAATTTGATGGAAGGCTCAGGATGTCAAATATACTGAATGTAAATACGGATACACTAAAAACTATAATAGAT
This sequence comes from Mesoclemmys tuberculata, assembly GCA_007922155.1. Lineage (NCBI taxonomy): Eukaryota > Metazoa > Chordata > Testudines > Chelidae > Mesoclemmys > Mesoclemmys tuberculata. The sequence continues at coordinate 761,018 of ML675624.1, read as the reverse complement.
TTCACGGCAGAGTATTGAATTCTCTCTCCTAACAGAAATAAATTCATACCCACAATTGTTGGGAGTATATCGCATTATCATGTAGAAGACCAAGAAAGACTTCTAAACCATCCCAGAATGAACTGACAGGAGCTATGATGGACTAAAACTTACTTCTCATGTAAGTATATTTTATATTTATACCATAGTGAGTTGATGTTGTAGAGAATGAATAGGTCACTAAAAATTTAAGGCTAAAACAGGCTAAATTCTTATGACCAAGTGTTAAAGAGGCAAAAATAGTTTTGGTATAAAACTTTGATGAAGATAGTGGGTGACTGATATTCTACTCTCAAAACCTGCTTCTCTACTAATATATACAAGTAAAACAAAAAATACAAACCACTTACCTAGATTTCTCAAAAGACAGACGGACAATTCTTCAGCATTAAGACAGGCATCTTTGTCCCTGTGATGAAAAACAATTTTACAATTCCCTACTAATTCTAAAACCAGACTTAAGACTGCAATATTGATAAACCATGATGTTTATTAACAGTAAACGCTTTGTTTGGCAGCGTATAATATAATATAATTGAACTCTGCAAACAGAAGAAACTGATGGGCAAATTTACAGGTTGCTTTATTTGATTCATTTTAGCCTAGTCATAAATACAATGTAAATATGTTTGCCCTGAAGCTAAGTAACAGCCAGTTTAAATAGTAACAATTATTTGGGTTTTTTCATATAAAAATACTATATTTACAATAATAAAAGTCAAGATTTATCATTCCTTAAAATGACAAGGATGAGATACATATATCTCCCAAGTGATTACTGTGCTGACTGACAGCAAGGGGGGTTACTACATTTACTGAATCAGTAAATGATTCAGAAAAGACCCCATTTTATACCACAGGCTTGCAAACACTTTCATACATGAGTAGTTAATTGATTTCACTGGCAATACATGCATTTGTAAAGGTAAGCACAAATGTGAGCATTTGCAGAACAGAGGACCTAGCCTTATACTCTGACTGTGAAAGGTTCTCTCTGCGGTATGCAATCCAGTTTTAAGTGAGGGATCTTAAATGCCTTACCTATCAAGATTATTCACTGTCTACCAGACCACACTTTCAGAATTATTTTTTTACTAATAGCCTAAATTTTTCTTTTTCTCTGTTTTATCCCTAATTTTACCTTGTACCGTAACCATGTTAAATAATTCTTCCACTTCCCTGGCATTTACATCCTTGAAATATTTGTAGATGATCATCACAAACTATCCTTTTTTCCTTTACATTAACAGAAAGAAAGAAGTTTCTCAAAAGAACAATTAAATCCAAAACATTTTTTGTTTTAAAGAAAACACACCAGATACTGAAACTGCAACTAAAATTATGGTCAACAGAGGGAGCTCTAAATCTACTAATGAAAAAAAATTCCCTTTTCAAATATTTTTCTAATCAAGGAGCAAACTCTAAGAAAAGAAATATATCAAACATTTTTGAGAAACTTCAAGTCCCATACAATTGTATGGCCCTGACACAGCAAACACATACTTAATTACCTTTACACATCTAAATAATGTTTTGGCAGTCTAGACTACTGAAGTATACAAAACTAGGTTACTTATATGTACAAAATTAAGAAAGCACATAACTCCTTATGGGACTACATTTGTACTTATTTATTTTACCAACTTGGTAGTCTTATGAGAACAGAGTGTGTGAAAGCCAGTTGCAATTTTAGTGACTTAGGATCTCATCTACCATTTCTTTCTGTATATATTTTCTCTAATAGAATAATTCTAGAAGCCTAGCATTTGGAACAAAACACAATGGAAGGGAAAAATCTGGTTTTGGAAAAGTTTCAGCATTCTGATTAGGAAAAGTTTCTAAAAGATTATTATAACCAAAAGTATTTTAGAAATTATTAATAATTCCATTGGAATGTCTCTTTTCAGGAAAATCTATTCCATAAAAATGTTATAGCTGAAAACACAGGAAGTTATGTTGTACAATATTTATATACAATAAACAAAGTATGAATATTTTATTCACTTTATTTAAAATACCTACCTTTCTGGGGGAGAGTTTACATAAAATAAATATTTTCCAGCAGTTAACTAAACAAATGTGGGCAAAGGGCATGTAACATCTGGCAACTTTCTAATCCTTTGTTTTGCTATAGCTTAAAACAGTAGTTATGTGTTTTTGGCTTATTAGAAGGGAAAAAAAACAATTGTGCCATAAGGCGTTAGTAATGTGAGTGTGTGAAATATAGCAAAGCCATCTAGAACAATTAGAGTAGGACAACCGGCCTACTTATGTTACTGACACTGACAGTGCGTGCCTGAGTTTCTGGAGTATTAAGATGTGTTTGCCACCATTTCCGGGTGCCAATTAGCATGAGGCTAGCTTCTCTGTATTCAAAGGGACAATCATATGGTTAGACCTGAAATTCCAGGGTGAGGCAGGGATAGCGAAGATCATTTACAAAAATTAATATCACATATTAATAAAAATTAATATTTCAGGAATCTTTAAAAAATGAAAAAAGCTATGTTTGGATTGTAACATTCCCCACCAACCCACATGTTGTACGACGAGTACTGTCAATACTACAAAGATCAAAAATCATGAGAAGATCCAAAAAAAATCAGAAGATTAAAAAAACCGAACAACCACCAAGCACCTTCATCATTTTAAAGCCTGTTAGCCTTTTATTGTTTCCTCCCCGTCCCCTTTGTCTAAGTTGCAAGTTGAAAATTCAAAGTAAAACGTAAAAAAAAAAAAATGCACTCAAAATGGCAGAGTCACCCCCTCTTCTTCCTGTCTGATGGGAAGCTCACTCCTCGCAGTTTCCTCCTCCACCACATCGTCATTCTTCCCCCATGGATGCTCTCCTATATCTCTCCTGCACTAATCCCTTCTGGTTCCAGATTCATTACCCTGTCCATGTCCTCTGTTTCTCTGCCCCAGAGCCAGGTTTCCATCATCCCATTGTGTCTCCAGCCTCCAGCTGCTAAAATGATACACAATCGTAGGGCTCAAGTCCAGTTTCATGGCTCTACCTAAGGAAATGCAAAATCTGCACTAACAGCATTTTAAAAGCAAAAACAACAGGAGTCCTGTAACACCTTAAAGACTAACAAATTTCTGCGGGCATCAGCTTTCGTGGGCTGCAACCCACTTCGTCAAATACATGAAATGGAAATCACAGATAGGAGGTACATATAAACCCATGGAAGCTTATGCCCGCAAAAATTTGTTAGCCTTTAAGGTGCTAGAGGACTCTCGCTGTTTTTGCTGCACACAGACTAACACGACTACTCCTCTAGAACTTTACACATTTTAAAAGGGAAGTTCGATTTGTAAACTTATTTCACTCTTCCAGATGTGAATACTCCACACTCACATGAATATTTCTATTGATCTCAATGGGGCTACTCGACCAGTAAGGTCTTCGCAGCATCAGACTCAATTACATTTGCAACACCAGTAATGAACCTGATGGCATCTCTTTCAAGCAGAGACCAGGCTCATCCTGTAAATAACCTGAAACCAAATTATAAACATTCACTTTGATCTCGTGGTCATAAAAATTGCCTGAACTAACTTAGTACCACCTCTTTTTCTAACAGAGGTATCAGGTCACGAAATTAATAAATAAATAAAACACCTGCTAGTTCCTATTTCATATCATCCTGACACGCGTCCCTCTGGGGATTTTATTTTTCCTTTTGGATTATCAATAACAAATTGTGAGGGGGTGTATAAACCCCACACCAGCAGCATAGGAGTGGAAGAACAGATGTGGACAGGGCTGGCCCTGGCCCTGCCCCTCCAGCCTAGTCAATAATGTCAGCGGTGGAACAAGGGATTTAAAGCAGGAAGTTCCAGACGGTTGCTGCTGGGAGAGCGCAAACAGCAGCAGCTCTACAGCTCCCAACAAGAGGAACTCCTGGAAAGTTTCAGGGAAATTGCCCTCAGGGAAACATGCTGATCCTACAAGAAGATAGCATACTCCAATATACCAGCCACTAGGCAGGATAGGTTCGGCAAACTCCAAAGCAACCAGTGAAGTGGTCCGTACCACTACCCTCAACCCCTTCCAGGATTAAGAAATCTGAGACTATATTAAAAAGACTCGGGGAACGGGAACCCCTTCAAATGCAGTCAGACTATTCTGCTCCATTTAGTATCATAGAGACTCCTGTTCATGCAGTTTTGCAGCACCCAGATAGCAGGAGGCACCCATCAATAACCTGAGAACTGACATACAAATATGCAATTTATGAACGGATACAGGCTACATTGAATCTTTCAGTCCATTTAGCTAGTGCACAACTAATCAAACATTTTGAGGCAGAACTCACAGGGAAGCTCCAGCCTAGGAGGGGCTACAGGAGCCAGCACTATGCTACTTCCCAAAACAAAATTAGGCCCCAATCCTGCAAATACTTTAAGCACATGAGTAGTCCCATTAAAATGGAAAGTGGACCTGCATCCACCTACAAGAGGTCTGAATTTATAAAGCACATTTATAAATGCACATTGGTAGGTAATGTTCACAGAAAAATTCCCAACCTCAGCTTCACATCTACTTCTTCTGCCTGCACCACTGCACCAACTACAGGCTGGACAGTGACTGCCTCACCAGGTTTCACTCGCAGATTCTTCTGAGTGATTTCACTTAGTCCAACTTTCCCTCCTGGGAAGCTTGCAATGGGCCAAGCAGTACAGACCTATATAGAGTTTCAAATAAAAAGAAACCACTTGGTGATTAAGAGCTTCCCCCCCACACAATTTTCATACCCTAGTGAAAGGGGGAAAAAAACCTTCATACCTTTTAATTCAAACTCTACAAGGGATTAAGGATTGGGTTAAAATGGAATATTCCACAAATATTTAAAATGCAAGGCAATTAGCCCTGGACCCCTTAAAGGCTGAACTAAAATGCTTTCTAAAAATGTAAGGCTTACATTTTGTGAATGAGAGAATCTGTAACTATGGGCAGAGTTTTTCTGTAGATAATGGAAAAGCATAGTCAACTGTCTGAGGTTCCTTCCCCTTCACCATTTTAAATAAATAAATAAACAAACAAACAAAACAAACAGGAGCGACTTTTAATATTCTTGAAAACAATTAATGGCACTAGCTAAATCCAGGCATACAGCGATCAGAAGCTGTGCACAAGTCTCAACACCACACTGCAAAAACAGCCTCATAGACAATTCATCAGCTTTTCCAATCCTGAAGCGTACCACAGAAATGCACTAAATTGTGTGGAGAACTAGAAGCCACTGGAATTTTGAAGTCTCCCAACTCATCTCTCATTTGTGATCTAACTCCAATTCACCAATTGCTCATGCACAAAATTAGCCTAACAGACAAGAAAAGAAATCTCACCTCTTGCTTTCCATCTGTACCGGTAAGCAAAACTGGCCGACCTATGCATATATTTGCTGATTTCATACTGTTGAGTCCTAGTTGCACAAGCACTCTTCTGTACATTTTAGGAACTTTGTCATCTGCTAAAATATTAGAGGAAAATATGTTATACTTCTGTACAATAAGTAAATGCAGTGCTTATGACATGTGCCAACCCAGAGCGACAGGACTGCAAACAAAACTCCTCTGTTCCGACATGAAACAGTTGCATTGTCATTACCCACACGGCAAGATTCACTACACTACAAAAACGATAGTGGATTTTGTGGGCATTACCACATGAAGAATTGGACAGATATCCACAAGTAATTTCAAGGCAGTTTGAATAGATGCATTCCCTCTTGACTACCATTCAAGCCAAAGACGTTACAACTCCTCTTAATCTTCTTTGAAAGCCAGTTTCTTCAGCCATCCAGTCTTTTTTTATTTGGGCAGGGCAGTTCTGTCCTGTTCAGCTAGATTTCTGAACAGCTGTTAGATTATAACTTTTGGTCACTATCAGCTTGCTCCAGATTTAAAGCCAACAGGAGACCCACTGACCCAGAGGAGAAGGTCTGTGTGTCGCAACACCAACTCCATTATCTTTTCAATACCCAATGTGGCAGAAGATGGCCACTGAAAAGAACAGCACAACACAACACAACACAGGAGCCATATCCTAGGAAAATATTTCTGCAACAGAACAATATTTGTTTTTTTTAAAATACTAGAGGCTACTAACAAATTGTTCAGTTTAATTGGGAGCTGCTACAGCATGAACAGAGAAAACAAAAACAGAGAACAATGTGTTGTCATTCTGAAAGGAGCAAGGTGCATGAAAGTGTTTTTTGTTTTTTATAATTGAACATTGCTGCTTTCTTATTCAGTTTTAACTTTACCAAGTAGTTTCTGTGAAGTTATGCATGTGTGGATAAATAAGGTTGTAGATGGAAAAGACAATTTTTTAAAAATCCAAAAATTCCATGTAATGGTTTAGCCAACAGCAGTGGGTAAGTAGCCTGTCCTGCACAAGGCTTTTTCAGTAATATGCATTTTTACAGTGAAGAACATTATAAGGTTCCAAACCTGCAAATGCTTACACATATAAGAAGTCCCATTAAAATCAATGGGAATACTCACGTGAGTATCTGCAAATTTAGGAGATATATCTAATCTATACTAGATACTGTGCTGCACTGTACTGGCACCTAAAAGTCCAGGGAGAGGAGGTTTGTGGGGAGAAGGGGGGAAAGGCGGGTGTTTCAACTGTGAGGCCTACTTCCGTTCCTCCATCCATTCACACATCCGGGCAGAGTTCCTCTGGGCAGCATCCGCTGGTTCCTTTGACACCTTCCGGGAGCAGTGGGCGCTGTCTGGGGTTCTCTGCTCTGTATCCCTTTTTGGTTCCCTTCGTTTGACCCTGTGAGCCCCACGCCCACTCCTTTTTTCATTAGTTGTCCCACAAACTTAGTTGCTTGGGTCCAGTGACTCCTCCCCCGATTCAAGTCCTATCGGATCTATACCAGCATACCCTTGCACCCTAGTATATGGCCAAAATAGAGCCTGGCAGGGCACCAATTGCAAAGCTGCAGCTTTACTTGTAACAGCTACTCTTACTGATTTCCACCATTCACCAGAGGCACAGCACTGAACAGGCTGATTAAACTATCCATAAATACACCCTCACAGTAAAGCTCTGTAGGTAACTGCACCACAGACAGATGGCACACAAACACATACACACACTGTTTTGGTTTGGCTTGTTTTGCAAAGGGCGCTGCGGGGTCTAGAAGCGTAGGACCACAACGTGGGCTTTAAAAACCCAGCTTGATTTGCCCCCAAGCACACACACACACACAGCGTGTGCCGCTTGAACGCAAGCACGTGCAAACCCCGACGCTGTCCTGTATTCATGCACCGCCCCGCGCGCACAGTCGAAATGCGGAGAAGAACAGCGGGTTGCTGAAGACCCCCTCCCCGCTCCGCTCACCAACCTACACGGCTCACAGCCCTTCCCGCGGGCGCGGGGGAGGAAGGGGGCCGGTGTGTGCAGCAGACTTCGCGCCTTCCCGCGCCCCCCGGCCCGGCCCCGGGGAGCAGCCGGGCAGGGCGCCGCGCCGCGCCGTACCTGTGCCCACGAAGTCCGCAGCAGCCAGCGCCAGCGGGGCCGCAGGGAGCCGCTCGGCCGGCCCCGGGGCGACGCGGCGCGAGCCGCTCTCGGGGGTGCCCCGCCGCCCCCCGCTCCTCCTCTTGGCGGCGGACATGACGGTGCCGGCAGCGAACACGTGCGGGGCCCCGGGAAGCGCCTCTTCCGTCCCCGTCAGAGGGCAAAGGCCGCCCGGCGCCGCCCCTCACCCCGCCTGCCCGGGCCCGGCCGCGGCCCCAGCGCCGGGCGATGCTCCGGGCTCTCCTGCGCCCGCCCGCCCCAGCCCCGCTGCGCGGCCCGCGCCGCCTCGGGAGCTCAGCCGCCCGCAGCCTGGCGGCCGCCGGGCTCCGCGCGGAGCGGGATAGGTTTGGCGGGGTCAGCGTTCGCCTGCACGCGCCGGACAGCCTGGAGCCGGGCGCCTTCCAGAGCTGGCTGCGGGGCAAGTGCATTTCCGGCCGCGCGCAGCAGCTGGCGCAGCTGGGTCCCTGGGCCGTGTCTGAGACACGATCTCCCCCCACCCAGCGAGCGCCAGTCCTGGCCTCGGGGGGCTGAGCAGCAAAACTACCACAGACTAGACGGGGCCAGGATCCCCCCCCGGCTCTGTAATCTTTCCAGAAGGAAGCAGGGGGTGTCAACAAGACATAAACCGCACAATAGCAGCGATGCTGTGCTCACGTAACCCCCCCTTTGCCTTCACTGGCACTGTTTGGTCGCTTAGGAAAATGTGGGCAGCAGTATCAGGCCTGAATAAAGTCACGTATTCATTACAGGGTTAAAAGTGTGGAACAGCAATAAAATCAGCTAGAGGGAGATACTGGCTGCCCCAAACTGAGATTTTATAAAAAACACAGCGGAGGTATTTTGCAGAGCTCCCTTTTTTCAGCTGAAGCTATTTTTTTAAAAATTAGATTTAAACATTAATACAACCCCACAAATAGCAACATTATGCAACCAGATATTAATCTCAAAGAGTAACTGAGGAATCTGTTTCTAATGTCTAACATAAATGCAGTGTAAAGGGGGGGGAAGAATATTAATGATTAAAGTTAGATTTTTAAAAATTTTAATTCTTAATTGTTAATGATACATTGATAAGCAAATCTGGACAAATTTTAAGTTTGAAAATGTTCATTTGAAGTTCATTTTCTTATCACTTAAAATGTCCTTGTAATATTTCGTTATATATGTCTACCTGTCATTCTTGACTCTGAAGAGAAAGCAGGCTTCTTATCCAGCTGACCCACTAGCCTGAAGTCTAATTCTTTCCAGGGGATGGCATAATTGTGTAAATTGGGATTTACAATTGCACAACACCATATTCAGCATTTGACTTCTATTACTACAGGGGGGAAAAGTGAACAGATGCAAAGTGCAGAATCTGCATTTTCCACTGTATAAAGCTGTCAACAAAATGTATATAAAACTCCACTGAAAACCCACAAACAACATAACATAAACCATGATACCTGAGATGCACTGTTTAGCTAATGATAAACACCTCTTGTACTTCAACTTCCAGGGATAAAGAAACTATTCACTTATTTGCATGTTCAAAATGTGTCCCCTTACTGCCAATTGCCATTTTTTTGGAGATGTGTATTCATCATTATTCTCAATTAAGTAAAGTTTTTTAACAACTTCCCAAAATTATTAGAAGACAGTTATTGGAATTAAATCTTGGATTATACCTATATTCAAAGAAGTAACTCTAAATAAGGCGATTTATTCTTCTACTTATTAGTTGCCTCTGTATATATGGTCCATCAAAATCTTGAGCCAGCAAACAGGCATGGAATTAACTTTACTACAAGGAGTAGTCCAAATGCAGAAAGGATGGACAACTGGTTAGGGCTCCTTCCTAGGACTTGCATTTAAGTGTGTGCTCTCCCACAGACTTTGTGCACCTCCTTGGGCAAGTCAATTAGCCTCTCCCTACCTCAATACCCCATCTGCAACATGGGGATAACTCTGCTTCTCCAGGGTGCTGTGAGGATAGAGCTTAGAGATTGTGAGCTGCTCAGATATTACAAAGATGAGGGCTATGTAAGTATAATAGGCACTTAAAATGTTAACCACATGCATATGTGCTTGCAAAATGGGGGCCTGAGTTCTCTGACAAAAATAAGTTACTACAATTATTTCTGCAAAGCTAATGAAGCTATGGAAAAGAGAGCTGGATTCTACTCTATCATTCTTACTCAACAAAATCATTTCCTAAATCCTAATTGGAGAATATTACTAGTGATCATGTAAGAAGCAGAAAGAACACAGATGAATTTTTAGATCCCAGATGGAATTTACGTGACTGACACTTAGATTTTATATATATATATATATATATATATATATATAAACAGAGTAAATTGTATTAATAAAAATCAAGTCAGATTTTCATTGCCATCACTCCTTTTTGGGGGTGTGCAGTTAACTGCACCTACGTTTTTACACCTGTTATTTGCACCAGCAATAAATCAGGCCAGATAGAAAACCTTTAAAAAATCAGGTCCTGTAAGAGAATGAATATGGAATATGCCACTATCATTTCACAATCACTTTTCTGACTACTGCACATTAAGTTCTCCTATTCTGTTCAGCAGAATTAAAGAAGTTAGTAAAAAAAGGGGTGGGAGGCATCAGAGGGCAACGGCTTTTATTTTCACATCTACTTTCTTGATTTGAAAGCATACAATGAGCTTTTATGTTAATGTTTTTTTCAGAGTCTGTCAAGCAATGGAGAGCAGAAGGCAGAATAGCAGTCTGGCTGCACATTCCTATCCTCCAAAGCAAATTTATAGCCACTGCTGCTTCGCAAGGCTTTACTTTTCACCATGCAGAATCAGACTCATCTACGTTGACACTATGGCTAGGAGAAGGGCACAGCAGGTTACCAGGGTATGCCACGCATCAGTTAGGAGTTGCAGGTTAGTTCCAGAAACAATTCTATTTATGAAAAATATCTGATAGTTTAGGACCTGATTCAGCAATAATTCAGCCAGGCTTCCACACTACACAAACCTGTGGGAACAGTTTCTTGAGTGGCTGAACAACTTTATGAAGTGCTGTCATTGATGAGTATCCCTATAGAATAAACATATTGTGTTATTTTGGAATTAAAAACAAACTGGTAAGCTATGTCTCGGGTTTGAGGGTCAAAAAAGTTATAAACAGTATTGGGCAGTGAAAGGGGGATATAGTCCCAAAGTTGTGAAATTACACCTGTCCTATTGGTCGCTATTTTTAAAAAAACTAAACAAAACCAGGAGCCCCATGGCATTCACCCTGCAGAGTGAGAAATGTCCTCCAGGAGAGATGTAATGTTTAGGCTTCAGAACTATAATTAAAAAGTTAGAACAAATGAAGTGTATCTTTTTACAAAAATTAGAAGAAATACAAGGGCCTTTTTAAAGTATTGCATGTACTACTGTAAATGTGGCCCCGGTTCTTGGGTCCAACCAAGCGTGCTAATACACCTGTCATGATTATAAGAGTAGCTGAATCACTGATCCCGGCGACACCTTCCTGGTTTCACACCTCCTGCCTTTATCTTCCCTGGGCTTCAGTCCCACAATTCTCCTTAGACTAGGTCCTGGGCTAGAGCACCCAATGGATCAAATGTGCTTACTACAGAGCAGCTCCAAATCTTTCATACTACCAATTTGACAGTGTGGGGAGGGGCAAAAATCACCAGTTTTAGACACTGTTGTATAGCTTAGCTGATCACCACCTGATTTTGAGATCTTGTAAACAGTCATATGCAAATTCTGAATTCGTGAGCTGGAAAATTATAGGTTGTTTAATTAAATTTTGGAAAGAAAGATTTTATAAAGAAACTTTTTTCCCTTTGATTTACATTGTAGTGCAGCTTTGGAATATTAAGTTGCCAGTCAACACACATTGCAGTGCAAATCAGCAGAGGGCAGCATAGCTGAAAATGCTTAAAACAAGTCTTAGGTTTTTTGTTTTTTTTTTCAATGGACATGTTTAAGCATGTTTTCCAGAGGTATGAAAACCTCATCATTAAAATATGCAGCATTAAACTAAGGTCAGGCAATGTGTTCCCTTTTCAAAAGTACAGTATTAGTACTTATGTTTACAATTTACATCTTTGAGAACTATCTAAAAGGGGATTTTCCTGATGTAATTTTTTAAAAAATAGCTTTTTTTTAAAAAAGCCCTGTTTTATACACTACAAAGCCAAAAAAATGTATGTGAGAAATATCTTTTAAATAGTAGCATCTGATTGTCTGTTAGTGTGAGATGAATATTTTGGTTGTATTTTATACAAATAGGAACTAACTTCAAGGATAGAAGCAATTAAATAGTTCTGCTGCATAAGAAGGGGCGGGGGGGCGTTAGGACTATTTATATATTTATTTTCTGTTATTGCTTTTGAATCCAGCAGGTTTCAATTAGTTTTCATTAGGGGTTTTTTGACTGAAAGAAAATACCAGGAAGACATGATGATGTCAATCAGCTGATTTATTTAAGTGAAGTAATAGCAGTGCTATTCTATAGGTTCTTCTATAAAGGTGCAATGGAGGGTTTTCTTTTGGATTATATATATTTCACACAGACATTCTATATGTTCATGTCAGAGAAGGCAATGTGAAAGAAAAGCACCATGCACTCAGAGTGGAAAGTGGTGAGGTTTATGGTAACCCTCAGCTCTTGTGGGATTTCATTCCATAGTGTCAGTCAGATTAGCTCTTGAGAAAGCTGTCTCCTCCATTGTAGAAAGTTCCATTGTTCTAGAAAAACAAAGTTGTTGAGCAGTCTTCATCCTAGAGCATTAATCAGTGTTTTAGGTAGCTTGGGCCTAGGCCATGGAGCACCTTGAAGATAAGAACCGAGACCTTCCACTTGATTCCATATCCTATGAAAAGCAGATCAGAGAACAGATTTGATGTGTTTGCGGTAGCCACTGTTGCTGAGGAGACATGTTGCAGCATTCTGTACCAGTTGGAGTTCCTGGGTGCCAAAGGGTTCATGCCCAGCTATAGTGTATTGCTGTAGACTAGCCAAGGAGTGACAAAGGTGTTAATAAATGAGGTCAGATCACTGTTTAGGATGGAACAGAGTCTGTTAGCCAACCAGAGATGGCAGAAAGTGTTACTCACAGGTGCTATCTACTATTGTTGTTTAACAGTAGAAGCACATGTGATGTATTCCCCTGTATATGGATTACGAATTTACTGCATCAGTTTGCAGCAATAGGATTTTTAGTTAGGTAATTGCTTTTCAACAAAATAGAAAAAAGGTTCTTTCAGTTATTTCCCGTATAAGTAAAGGTAACTGAATTTTACAGTACACAAAAGGCTGTTACACGATGAAATATTTAAAGTATTCTTGAAATACCTTAATGTTCCAAAACGTTGCAGATATTTCCAGGTATTTGTAGAAGGCGATGCTTAGATCACCATGAGCACGTGGGGGGGCATATTTATTCTCAGATATCCATATACTTTAATGTATCATGTAGTATTTAAAGATAGAAAAACATGTCACAAGCCCAAGAGCACATGAATATTTTAGGTATTTTCTGGTCACAAGGCTATGCTATTTAATGAGACCCAAGAAGGTTAGCAGTTAAGGAACTATTGTATATCGGTACATGACCAACACCCTGAAACAGAATCTAATTGTTTCTTCTTCCTCCATCCCTAGTTTGGTACCTAGCTGATAATATGGGTATTCTTTTTCATTGTTTCAAATTTTGAGTGGGTTATTGGAAGAAAAAAAGTACTTCAAGCTGGAGCAGAGGAACGGTCCCCCTCTACCAAGGGCAGTCGATTATTTATTGTCAAGGTCCAAATTTCTTGGTTAGTGTCCAGATTCCAGAGAAAATAATAAATAATAAACCCATCAATAATGATAAGTAAAGAAAAAGATTTCAGGGTCTGTTCAAAAGTGTCTGTCAGTCCAGATTTTGCCCGTAGCCCACCAGTTGACTACCCCATCCTACACTTTCGAACAGCAGCCATAATCTTGGCCATCGCTACGGATATTTATGATAAGAACAGGGGTTACAAATGGCCCTATGAGATGGCGGGAAAGGATAACTAATCAGATTATGGACTTTCTGAAGCAATTTTGGAAATTTTAAAAACAATTTTCCATAATATCTCAGAATAATTCCTAGTTCTGTCTGTTAATGTTTATAGCATGTGCATTCACTGTTTATAGCCATGAAGTGGGCCACAGATGAACTTAGACTTTGCGCATCTGTTGCGGGCACAAAGCTAAAACTGTTTTATAATTTTATTCATAAGTGGTTTAGATATCTGCTTTTTCTCTTCCAACCCTGTAGAAGATTAGGTTAATGCGTTTGTGGTTTTTTTAATTCTGTCATCTCTTTCCAAAGGGAGAAAATACACAAACCGTTGAGCAAAGTAGCATTCTAATAGCTATTGGTTTGTGGGAGGACAGATTGGAACCCTTCCTGCAAGGGGGATGGTTTAATGTTCTAAGCATCAGATTTGAAATACTCCGTAAAGCCACAGGTCCAAATTTCAGGGCCTGTTACTGATCTCTGATAAAGGAGAGCAGAAGCAGATCACCACTTACATTTTTCCTATCTTTTTGTTTTTGCCATAATCATTACCTATGACTGGTTCCAGGGCACTTCACAGTGCTCCAAGTTACATTGACAGACGTCCATTTGTTGGAGGCAGAGGAGAGAAATAGTCGATCTGTCCTCCTAGTTAAGCCAGACTATTTGCCATCTTCCAATGGCCATTCTTCATCTCAAAAAGCCAGTTGGATGAGTGCAGCTTTTCTAGAAAATAACCACTGCACCCACATATTGCATCAAAGTTGACCCCAGCTTCTTTTTTTCCCCCTCCTAATCAGGATTCCACACTAACTAATATTCAGCTAACTATCTACAAGGAGGATGAAGTCAGGCAAGTCACATACCATCAGGAAGCAGATATATGACTAATTCCCTGAAGTATGTCATTTCACAGAGCTTGACTTCAGGGTTGCCATTTCATCTTTTAAATATTTCTCCTACACATAGAACTCCCATTTCTTTATTATGCAGAAAAGGATGGTTTCAATCTAAACGTTCATTCCTTAATAATTTCCTTGTGTCAAAATATTTTTCCATAGTATTCTAGATGTGTGCATCATCCGACTGCTAACCACATAGGCTTCCCTCTGCTCGAAATTGATATGAACAGTTCTTCCTGTAATTATCTACTAATTTGAAATCAGTGCACAATTGATGTGGAAAAAAAGGACACTGTAAATTGTACTGACTGTTCTCATTGTGCTCACCACAGCACATAAATCTAAAATCAGTCAAAAAGGAGATTGTGGTAGTAAAATGCCTGTTTTAAAAGGAACTGTTATTAAATTGGAATCATTTAAAGAAATACCACTGGGTGCGAGAGGATGACTAGGCATAAATGCAGTCAGGATTTTAAGAAAAATAAGGAAATTTGTCTGGAAAAAAGTAACAGGATAACTGCAAGTACCAGGGTACACTACAAGGCTTAATTATTCAATCAGACCCTTGAACTATATTTTTTTCCGACCAGGTAAAGATAATTTTGTGCCACTTGGGAGCAGTGCTACTTGATAAACAGTGAGGTTGACTCAAATATTGCTTGCTGTTTAGAAAGTATTTAGAGAGCACAATACAAATGAATATATAAGCAAATTGGTTGAATAGGTTCATCAACAATAAAACCAGCCTGCTGAATTCAAACTGTGTTAGTGATAAGCAGATCTTATTTTCTCCATATTTTTTAGTCTGAAGGTACTTGTATCCACTGGGGGAACTCCTGGCCTCACTGAAATTAGGAGGAGTTTTGTCATTTGATTGAATAGGCTCAGGATTTCACCCAGCATGGTTATTTTCAGCTGGGGCCATATGTAGGGCCCACTGAAGTTAATGGAATGATTACCATGGGCTTAAATGAGCTTTGGGTGAGCCTTTTACTAAAGAAAGAAATGGATTTCCAGGTATGTTTTGCTAGATTATTTGGAAGAGTTTTCTTGACCTTGCAACCTTAGCAGTCATTTTGCATACAATTTAAGATTTTTTTCTTTTATATATGTAATCCGCATCTTAATTTTGGAAAGCACATCCCCATGTTGTGAAGTTTTAACTTTTATACCTGTCATTTGATGCATTTTTTTCCATTTAGCACAATCCAGTTTTCTGATGATAAATCACTTTCTAGGATAAGGCTAAATTAATCAGCGCTCAGTACAAGCAAAGTCCCTTGAAAGGTTTATGGTACTTTCTTCTTAGGTCATGTAAAATTCTGAATTCTAATATTTTATAATAGTTTCCAGGTATTTTATTGTTCTAAAATTATAAGAAAATAATGCTCTTTCTGCAACAGGTGCTGTATTCGATATAGACACTGGAAAAATATTGGTTGTACAAGACAAAAATAAAGTAAGTTTGTTATATGGTTCTAAAATACTGACTAATTAATCGTAAATGTGCTTGATATATTGTATAAAATACAGATCTTTTAGTTTTCATTTCTGATAAGTTAGACTAGATGAAGGTTACTTTTTTCCCCAGTGGTATTTCTGAACTCCTGCTTATCTATAGACCACTATTTAAATAGACTATTTAAATGTATTTAAAATAAAAAGAAATAAAACAAATTGTAAACTTTGTCTGCAGTACATCTGCTTTCAGTTTTCCCAGTTTTATGGTTAATTTTAAATGGATAGAAATTGAATGAACTATTATTATGCTTAACTGAATGTTATATTACTTGTCAACTACTGGAAGAAGTCGTATGTCCAATCAGAAGGGGGAAAAAATAACGGGTGAACTCCTGGTCCTATTGTAGTCAAAGGTAAAACTCCCATTGAGGTCTGTGGGGCCAGGCTTACCTGCATGGCTCACAAGCATAATGCACGCACTCACACACACAAACAGTTTCACGTTATTCTTTACCAATTCGTTTTTAAAAGTTCACTTTTCAAAAGGAAAAGAAAAACTGAAAGAGTAACACATGTAATGTGCCAATTGATTTAAGTGGCTATTTACCCTCCTCCAAGAAACCAGCAAGAGATTGACAGCTGTATCCTACTTAAATTTCAGGTATTGACAAATACTGGAAAGATCTAAATTATTGTTGTCTTCAAGCAATATTTGTGTGACTATCAAAGGGGTTAGTAAAAGAGATCAAAGATCATTTAGAGAATGTTTAGGTTGCTGTGTCACAGTCAGCTAAAATGATGGTTCCTCTTCCATGACCCTGTTCCCCATACAATCGTATTTTATATATATGTAACACAGAGACACAATTAAAGATACATATGGTATCGATATAGATTACTATAGAAGTTTTAATAATGGTAATAAGGGACTGTTTATAATGCACAGTTATGCAATATTTAATACACATATATGTACATTTTAAGCAATTAAATTGCTACTTTACACCATTAACTATAAAGAACACTGCTCCAGTGAAAGCAACACAACCTATTTAAGACCTGAAATTTACCTCCAGTATTGCTGGAGGATACAGTAACTATATATTCTTTAGAGATTGTGAGGGTCTTTGAACAGGAGCTGCCATTAAATGCTTGGGAAGCACTTATTGCACTGTGGGTACAGCAATAAATCACTAATAACAAAGGTAGCAGTTTTTAGAGAGAATTCATAATGGTAGGTCCTCAACAACGTAAATATAAATGTGGGTATCTCAGCTCGTCATTGTAGTTGTGACTTCTCAGGATAAACTAGGTGAGGCCAGGTAAAAGGATGTTGTTAGCAGAGGGATCTCAGCTTTGGAATGTGCTCCCTGTGGCAAAACATTCAAACCAAATGTCTCACCACTTCAAACTGTAATGCAAGACACCTCTGAGGTCAAGATTTTCTTGACTTTGGATGCTGGTGTTCCATTAGTTATTGAGGTAAGCCCCAGGTTTGGTTTGATTTTAAATTGTGGCCAGATTCTGTGGTTGGTGATTGTGGCAATATGTTCTTTATTTTGGGGAACACAGTTGTATTTGTTTAAAATTTACTAGTGATCTGTGCCTTAGGTATGTCTAATTCCAATAATACTATATCTTTACTCCCCCAGAAGTGTTTTTGTTTGTTTGGGTTTTTTGTTTGTTTGATGGGGATTTTTGGGGGGGGGTGGTTTTTTTGGGGCGGGGGGAGGGCGGGATGAAAAAAAGAGCAAGCAGTCTAAATTGAAGTTTAAAAATAATTACTGGGCATCTTCAATGACTGTGTTTCAAATAAAATTTCATTAAAAATTTTAGCACAGACTGCACAACAGCCAAATGAACACAATGGTTCTGCTCCAGCCTGTCTAGCAGGTTAATGAAATAAGACATGGGAAAGGAGTACTAGAAAATACTGTTTAGATAGTTTTACTGTATAAGACACTCAAAACAAAACAAACATTTGGATGTTTACCATTTTAAACATAACTCAGTTTGATGTTAATAACCTTGTGTGTGATTTTTCCATTCTCTAAAATTGAGATTACTACTAAAATGACCAAGTTGACATTCTCAAACTACATTTTTTAGGAATTCTTTGTCATTACATACTTTAATTATTCCAATATATTGTTTCATGCCCAATGTATATTATAAAGCTCATTTATACACTTATTTTAAAATAATAATTTGTTCAGCAGAAGCCATTTTAATTATACTCTTGAGGGTTGCAGCCAAGTTACTTAGTGGATTGTGCCAGCACTATGCCAATATAGACAAGTTCGCATCTAGCAGCAGCCCCCCAAATAATACACCTCCTGCCTCATAGGAAACTGCCTGCCTTCCTATGTAGTAGACAGCTGTAATGATGAAAGAGAGGGTAGACAACACACACACACAAATGTAGTCTTAATAGGTGAAAAAGCTGCATACTTCTGCCATTGCGACCTCAAGGAAACAAGAACTATGCTATAGTAGGGATTGCTGAGGCAGGAGAGAGGCTGTTTTCACAACCTGTGAGGGAAGCCATTAAAAAAAGATGCATACAGTTTCTGCTAAGCAAAGCAGAGACTGATTTTTCATAGAACTCCTGTTTTTCCATCTATAGCAGACGTTTATCTTTGCACTGCTTAAAAAGAACACACAAATAAAAGTATGTCAACACCTCATGGAGATTCATGAAAATCATTCTGTTTAGAGACCACTCATTTTCAAAGGGGGGGGGCACAGTCTTTTGTTCATTTTGACACAGTTTTGTTTCCTGTAGGTTCATCTGGCATTGATGCTCATTTTGCCCATCTTAATGAGACTCCTGAGGCATATATAACTGTTGTAGAAAGTTCCAAGTTACAACCCTGGTCTAGCAGAACTGAACATATTACTACTTAGTCATTTAGTTTTGATGTTATTAGTCATAACTTTACTGACAGCAGTAGTCCCATTAACTTCAGTGAAGCAACTTGTAAAATTATGCATGTGCATAAATTTTTTGCAGGATTTGGGCCTAAGGGTTTGTCTACACTAAGAAATTAATTTGGATTAAAGTAAGGTATGAATTTAAAAAGGAATAGCTCTTAACTCCCTGTGTGGGTACATTTTAATTATGGAATAAGAGTGCCTTTTTCCAAATCAACTTAATCTACATCCAAGGAAGGTTAAGATAAACAAGAACAAAGCACTCTTTACCTGAATACAAGAGGATCTGCACAGGAATAGTTAATGAGGGACACCTCTTCCAGAATAACTTCCCATGTCGATGAGCCTTAGCCAACAGATTTTTTTTAAAAAACAGTTATTTTAAGGCCCCAATAAACAGAGTGGGAAATAGTATGATAGAATATAAAAATTAAGCCCTATTTTTGTGAAAGAATATATTCCATTTAAAGTTTTCTTCTAGTCGTAGGCACACCTGTCAAATATTTCACTGGTGTATTTATTTTCTTTTAAAGACTGTTTAGGCAGAGGAGAAGTTTGTTTGTATTGAAAAGTACTTAATTGACAGACTAAAAGCTACAGAACAGCTACAGCACAGGCATCATACATGCCAATTCCTCCACAGTCTCATGCCCATTAAAATGGCCCTTCTCGGATTCCCCTACTACTCCATTAAAAAAAGAACTCAAAACATACGTACTATTCACCCAAGCAACCTCATGACCATATGGCCTTCCCCAGCTAACCATCCTTTCCCTGTATATGCCATATCCTAACTTAGGCCCCAGTCCTTTAATTGGATCCATGCAAGCCTTTGCAGAATCCCAATGAAATCAATAACTCTAACTAAACTCACTGGGACAGGGATTCTGCTGGTTTGTTTTGTAAGGTGCCAGACACCTATGAAATGAAAGCAGTAATAAATAACATGTTTTGACCAGAACCTAGAGGAACCATCATTAGGCATATGAAGGCAGTTAGTTTCTCATGTACACTTTACTTCTTGGCCTCCCTGCTGCGACTGTTAAGTAAGGGGGGTCAGTTGTGGTGATGGTGGTTTCTATGATGTGGAACTGGATCAAGGCCACCAAATATCCCTCATACGGTAATGGCTTCCAGTTACTACCAAGATTATCTACATTTAAACCAGTCCTCAAGTGACGAAAGGCCTTATTTCATTACCAGGCTCCTGAGCCATTCCACATGTTGAATTCAAGGAAAAAAAAACCCCTAAAAGTTATTTGAATTTTAGTTAAAGGTAGTGTTTCTGTAATTGAATAATTTTTTGGAAATTTAAATCAAATCTCTTCACTATAACAGCATAGGCTACCTGTAATTAAGTGGAAGCAATCAAAAGTTCTCTGTAAATGGCAACATAAGATGTAACCAGATGCATCAATTTCTATTTTCTGTAATTAGAGCATCCTACTAGCTGTTTATCCCCATTTGGTGAAATTACCAACCGATTTGCTCTCAGCAACCAAAGTAAGCCTTACTTCAGTCCACAGCTAGACACAGCAAACCTAATGGACTTAAATGAAAGGGTATATTCATAGGGAGGCACCATCATATAATATGTTGAATGGTAATGCAAGAGTTGAGGGGAGAGAGACAACCCTCTACAGGAAGTAAAGTATTAACTTTGTATTTTTATTAGCTGTAGAGCCAAACTCTAAAGACTTCTGCATAGTGGGGCCTTCAAGCTCATTTTGAGTAGTTGCCAGTTAATGCATAATTTACATGCAACCTGTAAGATCCAAAACTGGCTCTTGTTATAGGTGGAAAGAGTTTCCAGCGTAAGTGAAGAAGAAAATACAGATGACGCCACCATTTAGAAATAATATTTTCCTAATCCTTGGGTGGGAGGGGTGTAACAATGAAGAACAACATGTTTAAATTTTGAGAACACTCAGGAAATCACCAGATCTCCAAAAAAAAATTTAAAAACCAGAACAAGAACTATACTTCCTTTTACACTTGTGATGGATAAAAAGAGAACTTGCTTACTAAAATTCTAAAAAAAAATTGTACATTTTAAGGTTTGGCTTCCGGCTTCAGCCACACTTAAATACAGTTGTTTAACGTGTCTTCTACACGGAGGCAGCACAACACATTTTCCTCTGTCCCTGGCCTAGCAAAAGGTAGGGGATGTTATCAGGGCAGAATCTTGAACTTTAGAACAGAGAGGAGTGAACCTTGTATCACACTACAACTCCTCATGCTCAGGTGGTGCAAAATGGAATGGGCAGAGTCCAGGACTAACTACATCCAGCCCTCTTTGCCAGAATAAAACTGACATGTTATGCACCCAGTGAGGAAGAGAAAACATGGGGAGGCGAGGGGGAACCATTAGGAAAGGGATAGATAAGACAGAAAATGTAATGCCACTATATAAATACATGGTATGCCCATGCCTTGAATACTGTGTGGAGTTCTGGTCACCCCTCTCAAAGAAGATGAATTAGAAAAAGTACAGAGAAAGGACAACAAAAACTTAAGGGTATGGAACAGCCTCCATGTGAGATGAGATTTAAAAGACTGGAATGGTTCTGCTTAGAATAGAGACTGCTAAGGGAGGATATGACACATGTCTATAAAATCATTGTGTGGAGTAAGTGTTACTTACCCTTTCACATAACACAAGATCCAGGGGTCATCTAATGCAATTAATGGCAGCAAGTTTTAAAAACAAACATAAGGAAATACTTCTTCAGACAACGTAGTCAAACTGTGGAACTTGAGGCTAGGGGATGTTGCAAAGGCCCAAAACATAACTGGGTTAAAAAAATATATTAAGTTCAAAGGACAGGTCCATCAATGGCTTTTAGCCAAGATGGTTAGGGACACACTCTTATGCTCTGGATGCTTCTAAACCTTGGATTGGCAGAAGCTGGAATTGGATGACAGGATGGATCACTGAATAATTACTGTTCTGTTCATTCTCTGACACATCTGGCACCAGCCACTGTTTGTGTGATGGTGATGTATACTGCATGTTGCAGTGGCAAAGCATTAAGAGCTACTTGTTTGATGCCATGCATGGAGGACAATTACACAGTTAAAAATACCCAGACACTGAAAACAAAACCTGAATGCCAGTGAACATATATGCATTGTCTATCTACAGTTTTTATTTTAATAAACTCTTGTCCAAGTCTTTAAGGATAGCCCAGAGAGAGTGTTTTCCAATATAATCAATGGGAAGTACACAGTTGGGTTGCACTAGAAGAAAAACTACCCTTTTTCCCCAGGATAATTAACATTTTTTTCCTACATTAATCTCAAGTAGATGGTCAGTCGAACATTTTTTAACTGTAGTTTAGTTTAAAAAAATGTATAGGGCCTAATCCAATGGCTGCAAGAGCTGGGCCATGTTTGCCAGTTGCAATTACAATGTCAAGGCTACATTCTGTTTTAAATAATTAACTTGATTCTGGCTGAACTTCAATAAATGATTTTGTACAGAGGTCACACACAAGTCTTGATTTTATTTTTCTACTCCATGAAAACAATGACAAATTACACTACTTGGTTATTACAAACACACTAAACACTTTAAAGCCAGTGCAGTATAGAACAGTACTACAATCATAATATCTATTTGAAGATTAAATATGTACAGTTATGTTTAAAAAGCCAACAAACACTGAAGTTGAATACGTTAGTGATTAAATATAAGATTATACGGTCTATATCTATAGCAGCGTCTTTCATGTCCAACTACTTCTTTTAACTAGTTAACTAGCAGCAACTTTGTCTAATGATTGTTAGACAGTTTATATTTTCAATCAGTAGATGTTTTCTTCCAATATTTCATATAGACAGATAGTCTGATCACATTAGCAAAAACAGAAATTCTACTTAAATCCTTACTGATAATTTTAGAATTAACATGTCACCATCTTTAAAAAAATTCACGTACATATTAGGGCGGTTAGGAATTAGAGAGAAATCATTTTGTCCTTTTGTACTAGGGAGAACAACAGACTGCAGACCTTGCTAATATTTTTTTTCCATCACTATAGACTACAAATGCATGGAAATTTCCAGGAGGACTGTCAGACCCAGGTGAAGACATTGGTAAGTCTCCGGACAGTGTTTCAAATACATCCACAGTGTAAGCAGTCAACTCCACTGAACTTCAGAAGGTTTTGCTCTGTTTTTAGTTGGCTAAAACAGAGTTATGTAGCCCAAAGTAGTTTTGCAGGATTACTCTTGTGATGATCAATTATTTTTTTTAATGAATGGCTGAGAGGTGGGGTGACATGACCCTGCATCCAAAAACAGGAACTTCAGCAGAGGGTGCTTGATATTTCACCGTGTTCAGGGTACCAAGGCCCTAACTTTAACACATTTTTCTGCATTTTCACTTAGAGCAGGGTTTGATTTTTAGACTCATTCAACATTGTGTAATATGAACCCAAAGTGCAAGGAAGATTAATATGGAATAAAATAAATGAATTAAAATACTTCAAACACAGCCTGGAGCCCCAGGTGATAAACTCAGCAATATTCTGAGGAAAAAGTTCCTGACACTCAGTTCCCATATGTAAAATGAGAAAAATAGCATGTTTTCTGCCATTCTGTCAGTCCTGTCTGTTTAGATTGGAAGCTCTTTGGGGCAGGAATGGTCTTGGACTATAAGTACAGTGCCTAGTACAATGGGCTCCCACTTTCAGCAGGGGACTCTCAGCACTATTGTATTCTAAACACTAATAATTCTTAAAGTAAAGGTAAAGAACTGAATGTTGAGGAAATATTTCACTTAAACTAATGTGATGGAGATTATTAATTATTAATACTACTGCTGAAGTTCTATTAAAGGGTTACAGGACTAATGAGTTTACAATATAGAAGTTTATGCAAAGGCTTGGTATTTAGAAAAAGACAGACTGGAGTGATAGGAGACACTATGTTGGTCTTGGGTGGATAAGTTACCTCCAGTGGGCAATACTAATCCATTTTTTCTTGTCATGCTGTTTGAGATTTTTTAATATCATCTGCACATTGCTGATGAGTAAGATCAGGCACAAATAGGTTAACTTATTTGCCAAAGTAATATAGAAAGTCTATATTACAGAACCCAGGGCTGGGTCCACACTGATGGTGGCAAATTCGCCATCAGATCAATTGCTCTGGATCAACTGAGCAGTCTGTGTAGACCCACTCAGTGGATCCAGCAAGCGATGCAGGAAAACCACCCCGGGAAGTGGCGTAGCGCTGCGTCAAAGGGAACACTGTTCCCTGCAGCGCAGGGAATTACATGGGATTTACATCACTTGCATATCTCCCCTCGACTGCCACCAAATCCTGAAGATAAGCATAGACTGGGCGAGAGTCTGATTCCCTAATCCTGCACCTTAGCCATAAGTGCATCCTCTCCACAAGTGTCCAAGGCTTCAAACTCGGATGATCATAGTTACAATGGACAGGATGAGATTTTCCCACTGCATAGCTGTTTTTGGCTAGAGTCACAAAAGGGATTTAGGTGCCTAACTGCCACTTTCGGCACCCAAGTCAAAATTTTAAATCCTCAAAATACATGCTCAACTGTCTAATCCTATAAGTACCTAAAATCCTCAGGCACCTAACACATTTCATTTGATATGATGTTCCTTTACTTATTTATTACATAATTGAGCTTTAGTTGGTGTTGCAAGTATGCATAGTTTTGTGAAACATGAGCTTACATGTCATAAGCATATTTATGTTTGCAGATAAGTACCTAATGCCATGATTATATACTGTATGATTTGCCTATATCAAAATGCGAGTCTGCTTAGACAAGGATGGAAAGGGAAGGGTCCAAGATGGAAGGGGACTTTGGAGGAACTTTTAGATTTTTGATGGGCAAAAATGGCCAGCATTGACCCTGGCTTCACTGTAGGAGTGCCATACACAGGAGTGCCAGTGACACGTCCTTCTAAAAATAGGTGAGGCTGTAGATGTTGTTTGGGGCGACAGCAAACAGATATAAAAAACACTAGGGAAATACTATGTTCCTTAAAGTTCCTCTCATGCCACCATTAAAAAAGTAGAGTAATAAAAATAACTATTTCCTGCATCACATTTTATTATTGAACAGATAAATTAAAATTAATAAAATATAATAGAACAGAACTTTATTTTCCCCATCATTTACATTAAGCCACACAAACATTTAAGGGCCTAATTTAAAAAAATGTAGGAGTGCAGTCACCTTGCTTTCAGATCAATGTTCATCCACATGTAACAATTTGCACAAGCAGCTGCAATAGTTGTGTACAAACTAAGCACTAAATTGCATACTTTTTGGGGGGGTTGCAAATTTTTGAAACTCAAGCCCTTAATGTTTCTTCTATTTTAACTTGTCAGTGGAATATTAAAGTATTAAAATATAAGGGAACTACAGTAAAGCATTTTATCTTGAAGCAAAGCTCAAATCTAGATTGAAATCCCTGGTCTGATTTTGTCTTCCTTAGCATGGTCTTCCTCAGCATCCCTGATCTTCCATTCTTTTACACTTCTTCCCCCCACACTTTAAGTCTGTAGAGTACTATTGTACATAAAATACACTGTAGGGAATTTGCTTCATTTCCACTTCTATTCTAAGCAAGGAAGACTGGATGGAACTCCCCTAACTAGGACCTCCACAGTGATTCACTGTAGCCCAGAGAAGCCAGAAGTGGTAATTAATCAGCCTGTCAGTAATCTCTACAACTGTGCCAGAGACATGGAGTCAAAGAGTTTTTCACCCCCACCTGGTAGAGCCATGTAGTTAATGTAATAAAATGTTCTGCAGACATTTATATAGTAATGGCCACCCCATACAGAAGACACATGATCATGTGTCAAGCTTTACTCATGCAACTAGTCCCATTAAATGCAGTGTAATTATTAATGTGCTTAACTTTAATAATTGCAGGATCAGAGCCATTACTATATAAACATTTATTGTCTGCAGGAAAGGCTGCTAGAGATTTTGCTTAGGGTTTGCTACTGTATGTCCTGAAATTATTTTCAGTGGTTTTAAAATAAATCCAATATGTGTATCATGTGTACTTCTGACTTTTGAAGATGGTGGTTTGCAGGCAAGGAAGCATCACTAAAGATTTTTGTTAAAATGAATGTCATTTTCTGTTAAATATAATCAATATTCTAATTCATTACTGAAAACTTATTAACTGCAGTTGCCAGAGGCATTTAACAGCTCAGACAAAAAACTTACTCCCTGCCTTGCCCTAAAAAAAAGGATAAAAAGTTTTATTTAGCCATCCAAAAAGTACCCCAGGCAAGTGGGTTTGTAAAGTTTTGCATGGCTAGGGAACAGCTAAATTTTGGCAGATGATGGGGATATTAGAGTCCTCTTGGGATCTTTTCATTGCCATTCAGAGGTAATTCCAGCTTTTGGTTAGTGGAAGGACTGGATCTAAACTCTGAGTGAGTGAGTTACCCTGCCAACTATTAACTGTTTTTAGGCCCTGACTCAGTAAGGTCCTTAAAAATGTGCATAACTTTAAGCACAACTATTCCCAATTAGAAGTTCCAGAGGGGTAGCCATGTTAGTCTGTATATAGCAAAAAGTCTTTAAAGTGCTACAGGACTCTTGTTATTCCCAGTTACTTTCAGTACCACTATGCATGTGCTCAAGGACATTCCTGGACTGGGGCCCAAGTTACTGATTTTTTTTCCTCCACTCCTACATTTATCATTACAAAAATCTGTAAGAGGTTTTATCTCCTCTTGATCAGTGTACACAGGATGTACATATTGGGACTTATCTGTATGAATTCCCTATGCTTCAATATATTTCATGGTATGTTGACAAAATAATATAACTGAAATGTCAGAAGTTTAAGGGTAAATTTGCCTAAAGGGCTGAGGTCCTCTCTCATTTTGCAGAATGTTTGTGCATTTGTTCTACACCTGTAAGATGAATTGTGTACTTGTGCCACAAACTCATTGATTTGCTCCCACAAGCAGAGCTGAAAGTGCTCAGATGCAACAGGAAGATCAGCCTTTTAAAGTTAACCTAAAAGCGTATTATTAGAGTCAAAGAGAACTGAAAATATATATCAAATAGCTTTAGAAGAGAACTGGGTATACAGTTTCAGAACTGCACCATATTTGTATGGTATTAAGGAAAGGTGGGTACATTCATTATTTTGTAGGTTATCCACAAGAAAAGCAAAATAGCCCTTTGCAATTAGGTTTGTTCAAAGGGCCAAAAACTGAGCTTATTGTAGTGTTGGAGTTTATAGCCTCTACATTTTCAAAAAGGTGTTACCACCAGCAATGCTTTATAAGTTGGAAATCTTTCATGCTGAAAAGTTCTTGAAATGTAATCTCCTCTGAAATGTACTGGAATATTTCTCTCCATCTAGGAGACACAGCAGTTCGAGAGGTTTTTGAAGAGACTGGCATTAAGTCAGAGTTCAAGTCCCTCTTAAGCATAAGGCAGCAACATAGGCACCCCGGAGCGTTTGGGATGTCGGATATGTATATCATCTGTCGCCTGCAGCCTTCTTCATTCAACATCAGCTTCTGCCAGCAGGAGTGCCTGAGATGCGAATGGATGGATCTCAAGGAGCTTGCCAAGACCAAAGACACTACTCCCATCACCAGCAGTGTAGCTAAACTGCTACTTTATGGATATAAAGAAGGGTTTGATAAAATCGATATAACCATGAAAGAATTTCCAGCTGTCTACACAGGCCTGTTCTATAAGCTGTACCACCGGGAGCTGCCAGAGACTTACGAAAACATGACAGAATTGTAATAAGCTTCACATTTGATTAAATTAATAATTTAGAATGGATTGTTTTTAAATTGTGGGCTTACTTGTACCGTATTAAAAATATTCATGACTTTGTTCATGCGGAAATACAATATTTACTTTTTATTTTCTAATGATATATAGATCTATATATTACTTCTTTTAAAAGGTAAATATTCTTGTAAATGTGTGCACATCTTTAAGTTTCCTTTACACTGTAAAGCTAACATAAGGCTAATATAGTAGCTCTAACTAGATATCAAGAGGAAAATATGTAAAGTACTGATCTTGAAATTTCTATATATTTTCCTGATGCTTTTTCCTCTTCACACTGCCTCAGCTGTTTCAAAACATACAGTAATGTCAAAGTTATATTGTATAAACTTATTTAGTAACCAGACAGCTGCAAAAGCAGTTATCAGCAAATATTTGCTCACACTTTTCTACTTTTGGAAGGAGTGGGAGAAACTACCACTTCAGCGTGTTGTGGCATAGATTTTCAGAATCTACCACTGAAATCAGCTCTTGGCAGACATTGGGAGAAAAAGGATAGCTTTCTGTCCTGGTCCAGTTTTTGGTCCGAGTTTGTACTGCCCAGTTCTTTTCAGTGCCACATACCAATCAGAATATTTCCGTGACCGGTAAGTGTTATAGTTGTTTGATTCCAAACGCTCAAAAAAGAAACATTCCTCTGTTGCACATTTCTGAAAGAGAAAGAAAAAACGTTATTCATATTCATCCTCAGTGGTGTAACAAATCACTCCCTTAAATACATGGGAGTGCCTATTATTGAGAGAAGTTAGTTGACAATTAAAGTTATTTGCATTACAGTATTAATTAGCATCATTTTCAGAAGATAATCTTTTCTGAACAGTGACGTCAAGGAATTCATGAAATATGCTTTCATGTTTAAAAATACATGCAAGTGATTATGAATAGTAGTGAGCCTATGCTGTTACCAGGATAATGAAAAAAATAGATTTTCTTTAATAAGAAAAAGCTACATCTAGTAAGTGTATCCCATATAGAAATTCTATTTATTCCATCATTGTTACAGGGGAACCTAAGTCAGGAAAAACATTCATCTTAACTAAAATTTTACTCCGTTTCAGAGATGCTTCACAATATACATTTCAGAATCCAGGAAAATACAGTTGATTTAAATAGAGATCATCTATAAAGGGAAAATAGTATTTCCTGACTGTGACACCAAGTAGATAGCTGTTAGTAGCTATTGAGGCTGATACAGAGAAACATTTAAGTACTTTTTTCTCATCTAAAGCTAAATCTGACAGTAAATCCTGCCTGATTTATATTCTGGAGCATTTACACAAACATCATTTCATTTTTTAATGCATAAGCAGAAATTCCCACCCATCTTCAAGGGAAATAAGTTACTGCAGGTTTATTTCTTTCTAAAGAAAATCAATTATAGGAAATGCTGGGAACATCTTCAACAAATATCTACTGGCATCAGAAGCATGCCATAAACTAGCCTGAATATGGGCCAACCTCTACTCCCTCCATTGCTCCTCACAGCCAAGTTACAGAAGGGTTTCCATTAGAGGACCTGGCTGTAATTCTCACCTTTAAAATACAACCTACATAGTTTATAATTAAATAGGCTACAACCCTCAAATTTCTAGTCATTTTCTAATTCTGAACACAAACAGCCCCAACCCAACAGTTCCCCCCCCCCCCCCCCCCACACACACACACACACACTCTCTCTCTCTCTCTCTCACAACCCATATATTTGTTACAGATTTTTCTGCCAGGACTAATCATGTCACAATGATGCATCTCACTTCAAGTGGAAACAATTAATACAATTTTGAATATACAAAGCAAAACCATTTCTTAGATTGTTAGATCTCTGGGGCAAGAGCTGTGTCTGTTCCATGTTCTGAATATTCTCAGTGGCCAGCAAAAATATAAATCACAACAGTTGTTTTACTAACAGAAGGCCCAATTATTCACACAGTTGTGGGCAAAGGGCCACGTGATCCGGGTAACATCTTTGTAGCATTCTACACGCCATTCCTAGACCTGCAGCAAGTTCCTGGATCTGAATATGGGCCCTGATTAGCAATTTCTATGCTTACATTTTAAATATATAAACAGTCCAACTGAGTCTGTGCTTTTCTGAACAGGAATGGGATTACTCACATGTTTAAGTGCTTTATGGAATCAGGCTCACAATGAAGAAATAGGGCAACATGCATTATTGCCCCCTTCAAGCCTCACAGATCTAAAGTGAATGCAGCTGTAGGTTTAACCACCTTCCTCTCCCATTGCTCTTCATTCCTGCCCCAAGCATAGGAACAGAGGAACTGAGAATCATGTAGCAGAGCTCATCTTTGTCAACCATTACTGAAATACTAGGATGCTGAAGTATATAAACATCTTTACAATGACTTATTTCAATGAAATGAACAAGCCTGGGGGAGCCAAATGCCTCACCCATTTAGTCCTTCTTTCCCATTAACTTCCAGGGAATCCCATCTCCCCAGCCAGTTCCCAGAAATCTATTTCCCCCCATTCAGTCTCCATCACCTCCCTCACAGAGAGCTTTTGAAAGGGGCGATATTTATTTATGGTACTACCCATTATGTGCTAGACGCATTTCAAGCTCCAAGGAGCTCACTCTAAGGAAAAAGAGAAGCAGACACTGGGAAACAACAATGTCGAATCAATTTATTTCGCTGTAAACAGCACAGCAGAAGTAGGCAAGTCTTTAACTCCCTCCTAAACCTGTACACCCTGCTCACTAAATCCAAGCCCTGTGCATCCTGATGTGTATTTTTCTTTACAAGAACCTTTAGAGTTAGCTGCTTATTGTTGAGAGATTGCACTGATTGCCTCGAAAAAAATTGATTGGTTCTAAAGAGAGCTTGTGAGCTTTATTTTTCACTTGACAGTTTAACAAATGCAGCTAAAGATTCCATGACTCACGTTTCCAGGAAAGCATGGTTTCCTGTGTCATCAAGATGCACGCTATCCCTAAAGTACAAAGAGTGATTTGTAGTGATCTTCTGATGCCAACTATTTCCCCCTGCCATATTTATCTAGCATCTGGAATTATTAGTTGCTCTAATCTTCTCTAAACTCAAGGAGAAAAATCTCTGAACTCCTGTACCAGCCAATCCACTCCCATCTATCTTCTGCTGAGCTGTCCTCATAGCAGAAGCCTCTGCTTCCTCAGAGTCTGACATCACTTGTGTTGAATAGTATCTTAATCTACAAATAATCCCACTGATGTCAAAGGGTCTAGTTGAGTACATGATTTAATGCATCA
This sequence comes from Mesoclemmys tuberculata, assembly GCA_007922155.1. Taxonomy (NCBI): domain Eukaryota; kingdom Metazoa; phylum Chordata; order Testudines; family Chelidae; genus Mesoclemmys; species Mesoclemmys tuberculata. Next base: position 730,040 of record ML675624.1, on the reverse strand, counting down.
GAATTTACCCTTAGCATCTGCAGGTTTGGAAGTGTTACACTGAGGACTTGAAATTAGCCATTGCTGGACTAGCTAGGTTTTAATGGCTATTAGTAATAAGGAGAAAACTGGTAGATTCATTCTCCCTCTGGACCTCACCATAAAGGAAAAGCTATAAACCACTATTTATCTACTCAAAGGGGGGAGGGAATTAAAAAACACATACAATCTCAAATAATATTTTATTAGGACACACTAATCTCTCTTCCCATCTTTAGCTGCTCTGCATTCACTGTGCCACTCAGTAAACCATTGAGGCTCCACTCCTGCAAATGGCCATTAGCACTGACCCCTGTACAAATGCGGAGAGCCATTGTACTGGGATCCATTTGGTTGAAGAACTGTCTCCTTAAAAGGCAAAAATGATACACTTTTCGTTCAGATTGTTTACAATTTAACTAGTTTCCAGTTTAACTAGAAGGCCTGAGAAATGGTTAGGAAAAGAGATGTCTGGTAAAAATCAACAACCCCTATGCCTCCAACTAAAAGCTGACCAAAAGAACAAACAATGAAAATAATTCTGGGTCGTACTCTGCAACCCTAACATTGAGAAGCACTCATTCACATGAGTAATTCCACTGACGCCTATAGAACTACTCGTGTGCGTGCCACTCAGCCTGAATAAGGACTGTAGCACCTGGCCATCTGTGAGTAAGTATTTTGTCTATCACCGAAACGGAGTTCTCAAGCCAGAAGAGTCTGAACCATTAAAGAAAAACAAACATGGGAAGCAGCAACGTTAACAGTGTTGGCTGGAGTTAAACTGATTCAATAGTGTTTTGCAGCACACCCCACAGTAGCCAAACCATAGCTAATACAGAAATAGTCATGATTCACCCATTACAGAAGTGACTGAAGGCAGGAGTAATATCCTGTCAGAATTCTTCCACCATAGACTGAAGTGCCAAAGTGCCACCCACTGATTCACTTAAAGACAACTGCATCCACCTTAAAGGTATCATCAATACAGATAGTGAACTAATTTGGAACCCTAGACCATTCATATTAAGAGTTAAAAGTTGCATTAAAGACTGAAGTTCAATCTGATGTCTGTCAGACTACCTACTAGTTAAAACTGAAAGGTTAACCTCTAACAGTGGCTACTGAGTCAGAGGATAGTGACCCCATCATGTGATAATAGGCTAATGTTACTATGTGACTGAGGCCAGGAAATAAAGATTCTCTTACCAGCACTCTTCTGTGCCATACCGCTATTACATGGTGTTAAAAAGAAAAAAAAATATTTTTTGACGAATGAGCATTTGGAAATGGAGGAGAATCTGTTAGAGAAATAGAGACTGCCATTTCAGCACTTCCAAGTCTTTTGGAGGCAAGTGAGATTCGAAAGATACCTGAGAGGTTGAAGTCCTCCACACGACTACATGTAACAAGCTCAGAGGCACTGAAGAATACTGAATACGAGCCTGTCATTCAGAAATTTGAAGGATATTCTGATAACACAAGAATATCACGTGGTTATAAAGGAACATTTTCTTTCCAAAACAACCACCAGGTGAGACCATTGACCATTATCTTCCAGACCAGCAAGACAAAGCTAAGTCACATGAATATGCCTAGTTACCAGATTGCCTAATTAGATAACACATTATTTGTAGTAAAATTGATGAGAGCTGGTCAAAAATAGAATTCCCATCCCACAGGAAATTGAGATTTTGAAATTTCATTTTGTCCCAAATCAGAAGGAAAAGAAAAAAGTCTGAATTTTATGTGAAACAGAATATTCCAAAGTATTTATTTTTGATAAGGCTAAAATATTCAGGCTATTATTTTGATACTACAACACAAAAGCAGAAATCAAATATTGCAACCTTATTGAAATGCAACATTTTGATAATGTCATCAAATTTTGATTAACTTGATTTTGTCAAAACAGTGTTTCCTGATGGAAAAACATTCCATCAACATTTTTTGGACCAGCTCTTCTAACTAGTCACTGCAGAAAATAACAGAGCGAGTGAAAATGGGGTTTCTCAAATTAAACTGTTAATTACAGAAAACGTAAGTGCATCTACTTAAAACTTCAAACTCAGCTATATAAAGACAAATACAATACATCACAGCACAATTCAGGAGTTTCAGCACAAGAGTGCTGTGCCAGAAATGAAATGTCATTTTGCAAAAGAAGTTACTCAGCATAAATGGCAAAGAAATGCAAAGACGATACATTTATATACCTGGAGCAATTAAAAGCTCTGGATAACGTTAATTCAGAAACTGAGGTTTTGGTTGAGTGTCTTAATACATTGTACAAAGAAGATCTATAATTGATGTGCAGTACTGGAAATAAAACAACCAAGAGCGAATATCAAAATAGAAATAGAGCTTATCAATATAATCATAGCAAATGTGCAAAATGCTTACTGACCAACAGATGTTAAAATAAAAACCAAAGCTTGTTTTGTAGAGTGGGCAGAAGAGAAGCCCAAATGGCTAAGCCAGACTGGCGTGTCTGAGTTTAAACAGAGTTACCAGTATGGTTTTATTAGTGTCCAAAGTAATGGATTTCTATAGATCAAAAAGATCTGAATTAGGTCCCCAAATGAGAGCACTGCTTCCTGGCAGATATTGAGATGGGCATGCCTAGACTTGAAAATCTATGAACATTTTCAGGTCTGAATGCAAGTCAAGGGGTTTGGCAGGTCTGACTCCACACTGAAAGCAAAAGTCTATACATTCTGTTCCCCTCTGGTAGATCTATATTTAAGTGTTTTCCCTTTTAGATTGCCTCAGCATTTGTCTCAGTAGCAAAGTATCTAGTCCTAGACCTCCATGGATCTGAACCAAGTAGAAATATTAATTGACTGTCATAAGGACACCTCACCTGGAGTGCCCTCCAGTGGCAGAACAGGGCAGTCCCGTTTCCCTCCTTCAGAGTCCTCAGTAATTCTGTGCAAACTTTCTTGCCTTAATAATGCCTCTTCTTGAAGCTGGTTTATTAGAAAACGTAGTCCAAACAGTTTGAGAGTCCCAAAGCATAACCCATGTATCACACTCCAGCATCTTCCACCATCCATGGGCTCTGTTGGTTCTCTCCTATCTTATCAGAACAGCCACGCCAGTCCTCCCAGCTGGAGTGAAACTCAGCTCTTCCCAGCAGGCACCCCCACAGCCTCTCTGCTAGGAGTTCATCCTCTCCAAGGGTGTATCCCTCACTCCACTTGGCAGTAAGCCCTCTCCCACCCACCGACTCCAGCTGGAAGATGTCAGTGGGTAAGCCACTCCACTGCTCCCCTAGCCTCAGCCCCCCAGCTTCAAAAACAGCAGGCAACTCCCTCTGCTGCTCTTTGGCCTGCAGCCCTCTAGCTTTGGTTCTCTGGCTTGAGAGGTCAGCCAGCAAACCCATCTTGCTGCTCTCTTGCCTTCAGCCAGAAACCACTTACAGCTTCCCACAGGGACCTCTTCATCTCCTGGTTTCTGGCAGGTCTCATCTGCTAATCTCTCACCTGCCCCTTTCCCGAACTGACTGAGACAGCTTTTACCTGCTCTTTTTCCTGATTGACCCTACCACTGTCTCAATGTCACCCCTCTAGGGCCCAGCTACCCCTTTTAACACCAACTATAGGGTGCTGCTAAGTCAAAAGCCACTGGCCCTGCTCCCTCTTAAAGGGCCCATGTCACCCTGTGACAATGATCTGTTGTTTTGGGATGAAAATGAACAATGTAATGAGAGACTAATGATCTGCAATGTGCCAAGGAATAAAAACCTTAAACAAACAGGAAGAAATACTAGAGTTTAGGCTGACAGATTAATTATGTACTACTCTCAGAGATCAAGGAGTTGGACCAGATCAAAGACATGATAGGCAGCTACAGTAATGGAAAGACCACAAAACAAGGCAGCCTTCAAAATTCACGGGAATGTTCAAATTAGGGATAAATTTGCTTTAAAGCGTCACAATTAAACGTGTCATTCAGAATGTAGTTTAAGATAAACAGAGACCACCACTCAGATGACTTGTAAAAGAAACGTTGGGGAATTATACAAAGGTGTCCAGAAGCAACCACAGAGAGATTAGCAAAGAAACTGACATTTCATATTATGCAAATTCATGTTAATTGGGAGCTGTTCTTCTGCAAGGTGACAGGCCAGCAGTACACACTTCCAAAAGCGCTGAGCAAAACACCACAGAACTGGGCTCAGATTGGGAAAAGATTGCAGCTGTTTTCAGCTCTTAATTTCTTGAATGTTTATGGGCAGAAATCAGTGACAATAGGCACAAACAGTTGGAAATCTGCTGCCAGACTGCTGTCAAAAACACAAAAATCAAATGTACTAGAAGAAACAGTTCTCCCCCCTCTAATTGCTGTCACTGAAAGTAACCTTAAGGCATGTCTGCTCAAGAAACTTAAGTTAACCTATATTAGGACATCATCTCTAGCCTCCATGGGCAGTGATGACATCCTCATCAGGAACACTTCCACCAACCTCAGAGGGGCCATGTGGGGAGGTGAGAGCCCGGTCTCTCAGCTCCGCTGGCAGCTCCGTCTCGGGACCCCACCTGTCCCACAGACTCTCGGATTCCCAGCAGGCTGCCCCCGTTCACCTCTGATTGTGAGGGGAGGGGCTGCTCTAGCTGCCTGGTTTTTGTGAAATTGACAAGATAGCCAAGGTAATGGACACTGTCTACAGAGACACTGCATTGCCCTAACTACACCAAAATAAGCTTTATGCCTCTCATGGAAGTGGAGTTATGTCAGTGTAGTAGGGCACTTACATTGGCAGGACGACAGCTGTAGTGTAGATGCTGCCATAATTAGGTTGACATAAGCTGCCTTATGTTGATCTAACTGTATAGTGTAGACCAGCCCTTAGATGCCACTTGTAACAATGGTACTAAGTAAAACAATTTCAGACAAAAGTGGGTTTTCGTTTTGTTTTTTAATTGACTGATTCCCTTTACACATGATCACTAAGTTTTCTCTTGGCCTTAGCCCCTCTGCAGGCAAGAGCCCATATGGTGCAGATCTGCTGCCTAGGAGCGAGGAAAGATGCCTCCATCTTCCCAGTGCCTAGCCCAGTTACTCAGACTAGGTGCTGGGGACAAGATTTGGCCTTAAACAACCCAATTTGCCTGGGTAGTTGAGTAACTACTATGTCTGCAACATTAGCTGCTAAACATGAAGGAAGAAAGAAGTAATGAAAGAGCTTAATGTTGCTTACCAATGCCAATAATCTGCCATCTTCCTTCATAGCAAGGAAGCGATTTGCACATATGCCTTTGATTGACACCACTCCTCTTTCTTCTGCCTGAAGTTGCAGTTTGACTGGGAACAAAGAGATAAAGTCAATTCTCAAAGCCATTGCTATTTTAACATCTTACAAAGATGTAACGGTTGCCCGACTCACTTAAAATTGGACAAAGACCTGGATGTACCATATTGCAGGGAGATTGGAGATGGAAAAATTAATTTTCTGACTCCATATTCTAACATTATACAATGCATTATACAAACACAAATTATAGGGTTATTATAGTGTAAATCTGGTGATAACTATTTAGTTATAATTATCTGGCATATCTACTCGTGTTCATATGCTTCTACATGTAAGTCAACCAGCACAAATCCCTAAAAAACAGATATGCAATTTAACAACTTACTGTGGTTGTATTGGGGAAGTCATAGTTAAGGTTGAAATGACATTCACATTTAAAACAGGACAGAAGTCCCTTTGTTTTACATTTTAATGACTTAATTTAGTCTCCAAGTTCAGCATAGTTAACTGCTCGCAGGATATGTGAATTTCTATATAATTTATTTAAGTATAATGTTGATTAACATTTCAATGTCAATAGTTTACTAAGGAAATGCCTACATTCAGTCTAGCTTGTTGGATATAACACATTTGACTTTTGTGCATTAAAGGAATGAATGAATCTGCACTGTAAACATATCATTAAGATCATTTCTTTACTATTTATATTACAGCAGCACCCTGCGGACGTCAATATGTTAAATGCACCACACAGTAAGACACAGTCCTGCATGAAAGCCCCAGGACACAGCTGGGAATTAGACACATTGAGTTAAACCATATTGCAAAAACAGGGAGGGTTGACTGAGCCACCAGCCACTGTGGAGGCAGAGAAGGCATGAAGGAATTTCAGGAGGAAGGGCACTCCCCTGGTGCCAGTGACTCACTGATCCTACCCCCAAGCTGCAAGCAAACTAGCTGAAGTATCCGTTGTAACGGATCTGTGGATCTTAACACAAAGATGAAATTGACATCATACAGAAACAAACTGACCCCATGAGTAGATTCACCTTCATTCAGTAGATTACTGAACAAGCTAGATCCTCAGCTGGTGTAAATTGGCACAGCACCACTGAGCTACACTAATCTGCATTATTGGAGGTTATTGCTCAAAAATGTTCAAGCTTTACTTTACTTTTCTAAAAAAAGTTCACATATTCCACTACCTTGCTCTGTGTACTACTTAAATTGTTTCCTATGAGAAGCATTTGGATTGTACCCTTTAACTAACCTATAGTAAATAGTTCTAAGAGACCAGGTACTACTAAACATTAGTCATAATGTTTCTTTCTGGGCTTTTTTTTCCCTCTGAGATTTCCCTTTAGCAAGTCACCACAGAAGACATATACAATGGTAAGAGATGTTAAACATCTGTGGACACTTGAGGGGGGAATGTCTTCACTATCTATTCTGTTAAATATTAATAATCAAAATTAGTTTGATTTGTCCGATTAAAGCCTAGGTGAAAATATGAGTTTGCAGAAAAGCCACAACATTTAAAAAATTAAGTCTGATTAAAATATATGCCTTATTCTGTGGGGATTGAAATGGATGCTTATGAACCACTGCTTGTCTACTGTGTTTTTGCATAAAAGGAAAGGAACCAATTCGGAAGGATAGCCATCTATGGATAGTCCCCAAAATGAACTTTAAATATTTAAAATAGTCCAACTTTTCCATGTAGAATAGAAACCAGTTCAGTCAAACAGGCATTGGAAGTGTTTGATACTTTAATAATGGAAGCAATTATTATTGAAATTACAATTACCATTGAAGCCAATTATTAAACCAAAACTGTGCTTGGAAATAGTTTCAGAAATCTGCAACACAGCTGTCTACCTTTTGGGGGAGGTGACAGTAATGATGGTGATATTCACCATGCACTTAAGGAGATTTACCTAGCCGTGTGAAGTACAAGTGAAAAAGTAATATTGGGCTCATTAGCTTCCTGATTTCTCTTTCAGAAATGGGCACTGTCAAATTAAATATGTCCCAAAATTTAAATTTGGTAAAAATAATATTTTTAAGAAATTAAAGAAAAAAATCTACTCAAAAATGTTTTAAACAAACATCCCCCTGCAGTGTTTTAAAACTGCTGCAGTATTAAGAGTCTCAAAACTGACCTAACTGATTTTCATTGCCCATGCAGAGAAATACAAAGTAAGCAGAGCCAAAATATTCACAAACTGATTTTTTTAAAGGTTTCACTTTTAATATTTTATGAGGCTGTTAGTAAAATGGATAATGCAAGGTTTTTCTTTGCCACCTATGACATAGGTGAAGTGCTGTGGCTGAGTGGTGAAGGCATTTGACTACACTTCTGAAGATTGTTGCTTTGAGTCTTGCTCGCTCTGACACTGAAAAGCCACTTCCAGATCACCACGCTGCAAAATGGGTAGCTGATCCTTTTGGTTAAGGCAGTCAAAGGTTGTTGGACAAGATGCTGACCACAGCACTCTCTTGTATACCATTGGCTAAGAAACTGACGTGTCTTAACCCTGTCAGCCCAACAAGCCCCACTGACTCAAGCTGGATCTACACTGACAGCAGCAAATTCGCTGCCGTCAGATCGATTGCTCTGGATCGACTGAGCGGTCTGTGTAGTCCCGCTCAGTCGATCCAGCAAGCGACGCAGGAAAACCACCCCGGTAAGTGGCGCAGCGCTGCGTCGAAGCGAGCACTGTTTCCTTCGACGCAGCACAGTGTGAATCGCGTGCAGAGGAGATGCCGCAAAGTCGACAGGAGATATGCAAGTGATTTACGTCACTTATGTATCTCCTGTCGACTGCCGCCGAATCTGGAAGGTAAGTGTAGACCAGGCCTCAGAGGAATTTTGGCTTTCATCTATTACCATGGTCTTTTATTGAACTGAAGATTCCAAGAGACATTACAACTGTGCTAATCCATGCTTTCGTGTAGGCATTAGTGCCCTGATCCAATAAGTTCCAGATCTGACCCTATACAAAATGTATTATAAACACTGAGACAATATTTTGGAAAAGAAAAATATAAACATTTTCAAAAGACACATCACATCCTTTGCAGCTATTAGGATCTTAGTGGTATTGACTTTCAGTCAGTTAGATTTCAACATTAAAAACCTATAAGAAGCATGCAAATCACATGAAGCCTAACTCCAAAATATTAACGCAGAATTTGCAGTGGAAATTCTGACCCTAATGCCTGGATCAAGAGCTTGCTGAGGTGTTTATGCATCTATGCACTTCGTAACAAGGAAAGAAATTTTAACAGAGGTTGGAAGAAGAGAATTTAAATCCAACAATATATATCTCATTTTGAAACACGGTTTGACTGTGACCTTTTGATTTTTAATTACAAATAGTTTTAAGTATACTGATCAGACCACATGGAAGAGATGTAGCTGTATGAAATTCTCAGGGTAAATGTACAGGGTCTCTGTTCTCCAAGTTGGTGAGGCCAAAAACTGACCACGTTAAATTCTGCAGAGAAATGGTAGTAATCTAACCCCCATCTATAAGAAATAAAATTAATTAATGGCATTCTGTACCTAACATTCTGGTTAGGGAGTTACTGGTGACCTGCACTATCAGAAAGAATAAAATATTAACAGGTTCTTTTATACTTAGCTATGGAAATATTACATTTGGTCCTAGTTTCCACCTTACATGGAAATTATGTTTCACAGTGCCACTTCAAAAGAAGTCATTGGAAATATAATCTTAAGGAAAGGTTTCTGTCAAATACCAGACAGGCATCTGACATGATAGTAAAGAGTTATCCTCTAATGCTGCACTTACTGGCAGCTGTGGCAGGAAACATTTGTTCTCACACACTAACAAAGTATAATCAGGTAAGATAGTTTTAAACAAAACAGATTATTATTGCTGATCAACTAATCAAACACAGAATGGGGGACCAAATTGCATGTTTCCATGCACTGCTATGGCACTCCCCTGAATGGGATCCCCCCCTTGTGGAGTGAGAGGGTATTTCACTCTCCATGTTCATACATTTTTCGCATGACCTTTAATTTATACAATGAATGCCAAGTGCAGAGCTATGACAAAGCCAGCAGGCACCTAATGTTGACAGAAAACTAAGCACCCTATGTAAACATCTCAAAGACTAGAGCTAACTCATCAGGCTATGTTAGTTTTATTATATACCAATGTAACAACTTATATATCCTGCATACATTGTCTACAAAAATAGGACTGGATATATTTATCACAACAATAAAACTAAAGCCTTAGGGTTGCTAAACTAAGACCCTGCATGGCTTAGGCAATTGCCCTTAAGTCACAGCACTGTAACTAATGCCCAGTTGAAAGATACAAGTATTTTGTCTTCCTCTGGAACATCAGGTATTTACCTCTGGAGCGCCAGAAGTATAGGTGAAAAAAACTTAATCAGCCAATGACCTGACCTTGACAAGTACTGTATTTCTCTGCATGAAAGTGTTAGATTAGATAATAAAATGCATAGGAGCATACACAATGAAGCAAGTACAGCTCATAATGCAGCTTGAGAAACATAAGCAGAGTATTAATAGACGTTAGTCTTTCCACAGTAAGGATTAAGAACATAGTAACTGGCATGCCAGATTACATCAGTGGCACACCTACTCCAGTATCTTTTCTACCGTATCCTTCCATAATAAGCTACAGTTTTGGTTTAGCATAGAAACTCTACATTTGCTACAGTTTTGGTGAAAATTGTGCCTTTGACTCGTTAGTGTCAGGACAGCTGACAGAACTGTACATATAAATGCTTTTAATAACTACACAATATGGGCTCTTCCAAACCTAGAACAAGCCGCACCAGAGCTTTGCAGAGAGAACACGAGACCTTAGGCCATTCTAAAGGTACACTGCACATTTCTCTCAGCAATATGTAACATACATGGTTAGCCCCCCAACATGGGTGTAAATAGCAATGTAGCCAGTGAGGCACAGTTAAGGTAAGTAAAGACATGACTCAGGGGTCTGGGTACGTATGTGAGTACATACGGCTCTCCCTCCGCGCACACGCACTACTTGCCCAAGGTGTACCCCCCTCCTTCTCCACCCATGGACAATGCTACTTTTAGCCACAGTGTCCTGCTGCCTTGCTGCTGCCAGAGCCTTTTCCCACAACAGGAAATAGCTCCAGTGGCAGAGAAAGGCTCTGGCAGTAGAGAGGTAGAGAAGGAAGGCTCAGGCAGCTTCTTGCCAGAGGGAAAGACTCCAGCAGCAGGAAGGCAGTGAGGAAAAGCTCTGCCAGCTCCCTGTTGCTAGAGCCTTTCCTTGCAGCAGGGAAAAGCTCTAGCAAGTGGATTTCCTTGCTGCCTCCCCACTGCCAGAGACTTTCCACTAAGAACTGGAGCTCCCAAAGTCTTTCACTGACACGTGTAGCTACACGCTTGGACAAGGCCCACTTTTCACTGCAGCAGGTAACTACACAAATACCCCACACCCCTCTGTCAATGGTGTGTAGTGTAGACATAGCCATAAAGATACTGCCCACACAGCTTTATGCCTGCCAGCCTGGCCCTGAAATGCCCTGAGTAGGTATAAAAAGCGATTTACAGTGACGATCCCCAAACAACTGTAAAGGAAAAGCTTCTCAGCCGTTCTAATACAATATATTGCATATAATCTTTCTCCCCTCCCTCCAAAAAAAAGCCTAACTGATTATTTACACCAATGCAGAGCTGTCTTGGGCAGTTCCAACAGCAAAACCATAACCTGCCTTTCCAAAATTTGCCTGGCTGGATTTATTACTCATGTCTCAAAAGCAAAGTATTTACTCTGAGATACAAGTAGCTATATACAAACAGCTGGAATATACCCATCTCATCAACTATCTATTATAATGCTGTTCTCCACTCCTGCTTCAATTGGTGATGCTAGTGTTCCAATCACGGCTGCCTCAGAAGTGAGATGCATGTGACAGGTATGTTCCATCACAGTACGCTGGTGCACTTCCTAATCTTAAATGCACAGAACAGTAAAATAGCAACTGCAATTGTACACGTCAGTATCTTTAACTTGGCTTTACTAGAGTGGAGATTATATAGCCATTGATTTGATTTTTTTTTTTTTTTTTTTGCAGGTACTGTAGAAGAGTTCTCATAAGAAGTCACAATCTGTTTGTCATCCTCTTGACTTGACAAATGCTTTCCATGAAGGGATCACTTCCAAACCCTTTCTCCAACTACTAATTGAGGGTGGCGTTTCAGATTTCCACAATATGGCAATTCTGCATCTCGCCAACAGAAAATCATGTGAACAAAGTTACTCTTCTATAAAGATCCATGGCAACTCCTACAGTTAGCTACAACAGTCAAAACTTAGCACTTAGAGGGAAATGATGTCTGAAGTCTTCCAATAAGCAGGTAAAGCAAAGCAGACCCAAAATAAAAGGAGGATTAGCTCCTTCCCAAACATGAAACCTTTGACTATTTGGACATTTGTGTTTTGACAAGATGATCTTTTGGGAGAAATGTATATTCTCTGAGAGTAATGCATTTATTAACATTTACACTAGATTAACTGCTAAAATTCACGTTACACTATTCTAAAGCAATACTCACCACTTGCAGAATAAAGTTTGTTTTTAATGCCATTGCATATGCCTTGCCCTTTCCAATATACCTTCTCTCCAGGGTGACCAGACATCCCGATAAAATGGGAACTGTCCCAATATTTAACCCTTTGTCCCGTGTCCAATATTCAGGTTAAAAAAAAAAAAAAAACCAGGGAGGGCTGGGAACTGCAGCAGCTCAGATTTACAGGGCCCCGCACCAGCTACAACCTCCAGGTCCTCACACTGCCAGCAGCAGCAGGGAGCTCCAGTCCTCCTACCCTAAGGCTGAAGCACTAACTTTCACAGAGATCTCTGGAAGCCATGGATTCCATGACTTGCATGACATAATCTTATCCTTAATTTTACAGTATGTCACCCTGCCCTGCCACCATGTGTCCTGGTATTTTACTGTCTCGATCTGGTCACCCTACTTCTCTCTAACCAAAAACTTCTAAAGTTTTATACAGCAAACTCTATAAACAGCTAAATTCACTTAAGAATGGTAACTATTAACTATGAAACCACTTCATGGTCAGGAGCACAGCTGGCTCCCAGCTTGGTTGCTAGACAACTCCACAAGCTCAGCTGGGCCCAATGAGCCTTCTCCAAAGGTCCATGCTTCCTGATTGGGCAGGAGAACCTGCGGCCTGCTACTTGAGGCTTGTGGTTGTAGGAGCACAGCAGCTGCTCAATGCATACCACACCTCAAGCTGCTACTTCCAGTCCTTGTTCCAGCCTCAACCTCTTTCTGCTCTAGTCTTGTGTCTGCCTCCCCTGCCCTGCTCCCAATCCTGACTCTGGTTCCCAACTTTGGCTTACTCGTTGGTTCAGAGTGCTGATCCTGACTCTAGTTCCGACCCTTGGCTTGGCTCCTCAACACTGATTCTGGCTTCAATCTCAGCCTGCTACCCGACTCTTCAAGCTACACTTGCCAATATGCCAAACTGCCATCACAACCACCAGACAAGATCTGGCTTCACTCAATGTGTGCCACCCATGCCCCAGCAGCATACAGTTTGAGCAGCCCACGGAGACCAGATGTCGGGAGGGCACAGGCTTAACAACGACTTCTGGAATGATCACAGTTGGAACCCAGCTCACCCTTGTAGACTTAGTCAGGACCTTACAAGAAATGCAGTCCCAGATTCCTGCACTTCAACATCAGAATGCACTCCTGCAGGCTGAGGCAGCTGCACAGGAATTTTGCTCTCCAGGCCCAGGTGCAAAGCCAGGTAGCAGCTGCAGCCCCCCCAATCTTCACACCTACCGTCCATGAGCCCAACATCTCCCTGAAAAGTTCACTGGAAACCATACCAAATTCTTGGGGTTTTTCCAAACCTGCTATTTGTACTGCAACTGCTATCATACCCCACAGAACATTCCCAAGTAGGATTTGTGATTAGCCCGCTTACCGGCGAGGCCCTGGCATGGACTTCCCCACTAATGGAGGGGGTCTGGTCCTCTTCTTGAACATTTCAAGGAGTTTGTCCAGGCGGTGACAGGCACTTTTGACAAACGTTAGAGTATGCAGCAGAAGTTGCACTCCAAGTCTTCCAGCAGGTATCCTCAGACAGTCACCACATATACAGCAGAGTTTTGACTCCTGGCTATTGATGACTGCTGGAATGAGGCCAAGCATCATCATCTCCAGCAAGGACTCAATGATCCTCTTACAGACTAATTAGCTCAGTTGGAACCCCCACCTAGCCTAGGGGCCCAGAAAAATCAATCTGTATATTAGAACTGATGGCCAGCTAATGGAGCAAAGCCACACAAAAAGAAAAAAGAAAAAAAGAGCAGCACCTCATTGAATGGGACCTTTCTGTCCCATATGACTCTGTGTAGTCTACTAGACCCTGAGTGGATACACAGCAACCAAGTTCAACCCCACCTCTTTGCAAACAAAAAGAAAAAGCTCCAAGCTCCAGAACTCTGTCTGTACTATAGGGAGCCCTGGAATACAACAGAGTGCCTGGCCAAAAACTGATGCCCCTTCAGGTTGGGAAATGCCAGGACCCCGACCCCAGTAGTGGAGTCAGGACTGGGTCAGCACTTCATTCCGTCCCACTGTGAGCTGATCTGCCAGATTCCTCACAACCCCTTACCAATATACCACTCCACTTTGTCTTCCCTGCCACCTCCAAACTCTGCAATGCCAGACCTCTGCTTGGAGGCATGCTCGAATCAGGCACATCTGTTAACTTTATCAACCAAGAAGCTGTCAAATGTCATCTGATTCCTACCTGCTACAAAGACTCCAAGCTCACAGAGATCAATCGACATGTCATCCCACTCTTCAGAGCCCATCACACATACAACACCCCAGAGATCATCACAAGTGGCAACCATGAGAAATCATGCAGATTTGCAGCTTGCAGTTGACAGTCATCCTTAGTGCCCCTTGACTTGTCCCCAGTGACCCCAAATCTGCTGGCAATCGAGGACAGTGCTCATCTGCTCTTTGTAGTGCCTACAGGAATGCCACCTGAGCCCCCATCCATGGTCGACATCACTCTATGGTGCATTCCAACCCCTGAGACCCTCAGGGAAAAGAAAAAAAAACAATGGGCCCAGCCACACACAAGATTCCTGTCAAATATCTACAGTTTGCCAAGGTATTCAACAGAAGGACACCCTGCCATCCCTCTGCAGTTATAACTGTCCTGTTTCCATCCAGGAATGCAAGTTCCCTTTTGGACACATTTATATTCTTTCCGAGCAAGACTACAGGCCCTCTAGTAGTACCTGGAGGAAAACCTGCAAAAGGGATTTATTCATCCCTCCACTTTCCCAGCTGGTGCCTTTTATATATTTCTAGTCCTGTGTTGATTACTGGACATTAAATCAAATCATGGTACACAACAGATAGTCTCTTCAGGAGTTCATTGGTAAGGAGAAGAGAATTTGATCCTCCAGGTCTTCACAAAATTAGACCCATGTGGAATGTATAACTTGGTCAGAATCCAGCAAGTGGACAAGTGGAAGATGACTTTTTGATCCAGGTATGGCCATTTGAACATTTGGTCATGCTGTTTGGTCTTTAACACTCCTGCTACCTTCCAACATTTTACGAATGACATCTTCAGTGATCAGTTCATGGTCATCTATCTAGATGACATTCTCTTCTCTGAAAAATCAAGAGCCACATGGCCACCACATATGAATCATCCTAATTACACTTGGCATTAAGTTGATTCTGGTGAAGCTAAAAATCTGTGAGTTTAATAAACCCATGGCAGATTTCTTGGGTTACATCACATCTCCAGCAGTACTCACCGTGCACCCCCACAAAGTTGTAGTAATCAGATTGGAGGCACCCTCCAATATGTGTGGGGTACAACTCCTAGCCTTGACAAACTTTTCCAGGTGATTCATCAAGGGGTTTTCCCTCTTGGTTGTTCCCTTAAAGTCTCGCCTCAAAAAGGGGGCCAGAGTCACCTGGTCCCCCAATGTGCAGGCTGCACTTGATCACCTGAAAGAAGCCTTCGCATCCATCCCCATCTTAACTCTCACAGACCCGACTCAGGTCTTCTTCACTGAAATAGAGGTCTCAGAACTTTGCAGTAGGCGTCATTCTTTTCCAATTCACAGGTCCCTGCAGATTACTTCACCCCATTCCTTTCTCTCCCAGAAACTGAGCCCCCACAAGGAAAACTTATAACATATGGGATAAAGGACAAACATATGGTCATAAGGGCCACCTTTGAGGAGTGGCAACACCTCCATGAAGGGGCCCATGCGCCTGGCCAAGTTTGGACTGATCACAAAAATCTAGAGCACTTACAGAGAGACTCACTGACCAACACCAGATCCACTGGGCACTTTTTCTAACCAGATTAATTTTTTTTTTATTTTTTACAGTCACCTACAACCCAGGGACTAAGAATGGGAAGGCAGATGCCCTGTCCCACAAGGACGAGCACCATGAAGTAGAAGAGGAAGCTGTTACCATTATCAAACACTGCTATATTATTGGAGGGATGGGTGACTGCTATCTGACTACTGCTATGCACTGTCTGATTCCCAGAGGCATGTTTACAGTGCCAATCTGCCAGTCCCTGGAAAACCCTAGCACCTCCCTGGGGTCAAGCTTCCTGTGACAGTCCGTTCCCCTCTGTTCATCTCTTTTACAAGATGATAAATCTTGTAGAAAGTACACCTTGCGAGGCATCACTTGAAAATTCCATTTGGTGACCAGTTTTGTTCTGGTAAAATGTCTGACAACATTGTATGTAAAGATTTTATTTTATGGTGTTACTAAAACATACTCCAAATCTGCGGAAGCAGCCACAAACCAGTTCCTCAGAGAGGAAAGGCAAACGAACACTGACACCTCAGTCAGGCATCAACAAAATCAAATGGACTATCACTAGATTAAGTGACCATTCTTTGGCAGAAAAAAGGGTGAGACCAAAACATTTACATCTTGGCAAAGAAACAGCTGAGGTTCCCATCCCCACAGACTGTCTCTCAGCTGGAGATGATTTTCAAAGGAGAAAGCGAAGTATAAAAAACGGGTCAGATGCCCCATGATACTCTTCCCTTCCTCTCTACTCACTGCACCAATACCTGAAGGACAAGGAAAGTAATAATGGGGGATGAGGGGATGGGTCCTGGCTGAAAAGGAACTCCAACAGTAAGACTGCTGATGCATGAGATGAGAGAGACTTTTGCTCTGAATTCATTTAGCTTATTAAGTTAGATATTAGTTGTGTTTTACCTTATATTCATGTGACCAAATTCTGACTTATACCTCATTACTTGTAATCACTTAAAATCTTTTTTCTGTTGTTAATAAACTTGTTCTATTGTTTTATCTAAACCAGTGTGCTTAGATTGAAGTGTTTGGGAAACGATTTGAGACAACAGGATTTGTGCATAATGTTTTCTGTTAATAAAATTGACGGTCTTTATATAAGCATGTATGGTCCAAGAGTGTTGGACAATATAAGACACACATTTCTGGGGCAAAGTCTGGGACTGGGAATTTGTTGGTGTTGCTCTGCAGTGTAATTCAAGAGTAGTTGGCCATTGCACTCATGCAGTATAGCTGAAAGTAATTTACTCAGACTACAAGGTCAGAAGGGATCATTATGATCATCTAGTCAGATCTCCAGCACAGCGCAGGCCACAGAACTTCACCCACTCACTCCTGTAATAAACCTCAACCCAAGATTGAGTTGCTGAAGTCCTCAAACAATGATTTAAAAACTTCAAAGTACAGAGAATCCACCAGCAAGAGACCTGTGCCCAATGCTACAGAGGAAGGTGAAAACCCTCCAGGGCTTATGCCAATCTGCCCTGGGGGGAAATTCCTTCCTGATCCCAAACGTGGTAATCAGCTAAACCCTGTGCATGTGGGCAAGACTCAGCAGCAGATACCCAGAAAGAATTCTCTATAGTAACTCAGAGCCCACCCATCTAACATTCCACCACAGGCCACTGAGCATATTTACCGCTAGTAGTCAAAGATCAGCCGATTGCTAAATCAGGCTAGCCAATTATACCATCCCCTCCATAAACTTATCAAGATCAATCTTGAAACCAGCTAGGTTTCTTGCCCCGACTACTCCCTTTGGAAGGCTGTTCTAAAACCTCACTCCTCTGATGCTTAGAAACCTTCATCAAATTTCAAGTCTAAACTTCCTGAGGGCCAGTTTATATACATTGGTTTTTGTGTCCACATTCGTACTGAGCTTAAATAACTCCTCTCCCTCCCGGGTATTTATCCCTCTGATGTATTTATACAGAGCAATCATATCTCCCCTCAGCCTTCTTTTGGTTAGGCTGAGTAAGCCAAGCTCTTTGAGTCTCCTCTCAGAAGGCAGGTTTTCCATTCCTCGGATCATCCTAGCAGCCCTTCT
This sequence comes from Mesoclemmys tuberculata, assembly GCA_007922155.1. Lineage (NCBI taxonomy): Eukaryota > Metazoa > Chordata > Testudines > Chelidae > Mesoclemmys > Mesoclemmys tuberculata. Next base: position 712,313 of record ML675624.1, on the reverse strand, counting down.
CTGAGCCTGTTCCAGTTTGAATTCATCTTTCTTAAACATGGGAGACCGGAACAGAACACAGTATTTCAGATGATGTCTGACCAACGCCTTGTATAACGATACTAATACCTCTCTCTCTCTCTCTACTGGAAAGACCTCTCCTGATGTGTCCTAGGACCGCATTAGCTTTTTTTCACGGCCACATCATATTGGCTCATAGTCATCCTGTGATCAACCAATACACCCTGGTCCTTCGCTTCCTCTTTCCTCTTCCAGCTGATGTGTCTCCAGCTTATAGCAAAGGCTCTTGTTATTAGTCCCTCGGTGCAACATGCTAGAGGTTATGGGTAAGCAGAGTAGGAATGATTATTCTCACAGTGAAGCAGTGTAAAAGGCACCTCAGGCTGGAAAATTAAGGGGACAAAGTTGTTCAACAGTCCAGACTATACCCTGGGTAATGGTCACACTTCCTTCTACAACAACGACTCCACCACCATGGTGATCACTTTTACTTTCCCAAAGGAGATTTCAGGTATTGAGGATGTGCCATGACGCTGCCATTTCAGCCAGTTTAAAACCAGGAATCTGATTTCCAAGTATTTCTGGTGGCCAGGCTTACAAAAATATATCAAGGATTATGTTAGGATTTATGATCTCTGTTCCTGTGCTAAAACCTGTGCACAAGACCAGTGGGCCTTTTCCAGATCCTTCCCATACTGCCACAACCTCACCTGGGTCCATCTTCTTGATGGACTTCATTGGGGAGTTGGCCAGCTCCCAAGGCCACTCACTGATCCCGACAGTTGTGGATCTCTGACAAAAAATGGCCCATTTCATTCCCTGCAATACCCTTCCATCACCTCATGAAACATGACTCTTCCTGGAAGACATCTTCTAATACCAGAGCATGCCAGAACACATCATTTCTGATCAGGATGCCCAGTAGTCTCCCAGCTATGGCAGGAATTCCTTCTTCTTTTCAGCACCAAGCCCCTCATCTCAACTGGTTACCCCCCAAAGACTGATGGCCAGACTGAAAGGGTCAACCAGACACTGGAACATTAGCTCCACTGTTTCAAGAAGTTTTACCAAGATGATTGGGTTCGCCTGTTATGCCTGGAAGAATTCACTTCCATTAATACAACCAACACCTTCATCCAGCAAAGCGTGGTCTTCACAAACTTTGGTTTTCATCCAAAGTTTCACCCTGAACTATCAGAAGGCCCTGTCATTCTGGAAGCCACAGACGTGGTCCTTCTTACACAACAAATTCATTAGGCATTCACAGAACATTTGGCAACTGCCAAGAAGCCTTACAAGAGCTGTGCCAGTCAACATCAGCAAGTCACCCTGAACTTAAATGTAGGTGATAAGGTGTGGCTCTCTGCCCAGAACTTGAAGCCAACCTGTCCCTCTATCATGCTTTGCCACAAGTACCTCAGCCCCTTTCTGATCACCCAGAAAATAAATCCAGTGAGCTTCAAACTCTAGCTCATTAAGTCCTTCAAGAGGTCTTCCTTCTCAAACTACTCATCAATAAACCCTTCCCTGGTCAGATAAGATCCTCCACCACCACCACTTCCTATAGTGATCAAGAGACAAGAAGAGTATGAGGGCCATCAAATTTTCAATTCCCAGATGGGTCAAGGCAAGTTTCAATGCACAGTAGACTGGAAGGGGATGAGAGCCAGAAAAGCGACCTTGGGAGCCCACAGTAAACATCTATATCCAGTCCTGTAACAGGAATTTCACCACAACACCCCAACAAATCAGAACCGAGGGACCCTAGAAGGAGCCCTAAGAAAGGGGGGGTGGGATACTATGAGAAGTGTAGCTAGCAAAACAGCTAGCAACCCAGCAAGCTCAGCTGGGACCAATGAATCTTCTCCATCCAAATGGCCATGTTCCTTGATTGAGCAGGAAAGCCCGCAGCCTACCACTTGTGCCTTGCCAGAGTACAGCACTTGGTCATTATGTACAACACCCACAGCTGCACTTGCTCTGTTCCTGCTTACAGCCCTTGTTCCAGCCATATCTGCTCCAATCTAGTCTTTGCCACGTTGCCCTCATCCTGATCCTAACGCCAGTTCCAACCTTCGTCTTGTCATCTCAACCCTGATTTCAGCTTACCCTTCAGCTTGGTGTCCTAATTCTGACTCCACCTCTGACCTTTGGCTTGGTTCATCAACTGAGAACCTGGCTTCACTCTCAGCCTGGTATCTGACTTCTGGATCTACACTCATCATTACACTGAACTGCCACCAAAGCCACCAGATAAGGTCCTGCTCCATCCATTAGGTAGCTCAGCCATGCCCCTGTAGCTTATAATCACTGTCACTCAAACCAAATCCTCACATGGTTAGAAAAGTATATTTTATAAAAATTAGCTTTGACTATTTTTACATTGAAAATTAAACAAAATATTAAGGGGCTCGTATTAGCAATACTTCAGAGTTATCTGACATCCATTGCTTAATAGTCAGTTACAAAACACTTGGTATCAAGTCCCTTCAATCTCATGAGGCAGTTCTGAAGCACATGGGTTATGCTGCGTTTTAAAATTCTTTACAATACTATTGCAGACATCTGTTAAGGATTAACATGACAAAATAATGTTAATGGTCCAATTTAAAGTTACAAAAAGGAATAGTGAATATAGAAACTGGCCAAACACCATTTTTAATTCCTAATTATTGCAGGGCTCTTGGCAATGTGTGATCTCATAGGCCAAGATTTTCAAAGTTAGCAATCAATTTAAACTAACCTGTCTAATATCCGAACATGCTGAGCACCCAACAGCTTCTACTGGCTTCAGTGGGAGTTGCAGGACATTTTGAAATAAACAGGTGACTAATTTTAGTCTCCTAATATGAAAATATGGACCTTATAATCTAGAAACTATGTAGTATCTATATACGGTAAAGATGTACTGAATTTCAGCCTCAACCCTGAATGTTTCTATAACAAGACCACATCCTCTGAGAGTGCAATGAAAGCCCTTGCATGAGTAAGGTGGGCAGCATCAGGACTGGTTCTCAGGGAAGGCGAGTGGGATGGATTTCTTGGACACCAACCTCCAGGATGTGCCATACTGTTGCACTGCTCAGGTTTTTGGAATAATGTTTTGGCACTCCAATTAGCCTGTTTTTGCTCTGCTGATTGGCCAGCTGTTTCCACCCCATCTCTGTCAATGATTGGTTGGCTGTAGTGTTTGTTTTGTTTTTTTGCCACTGGAGGGGTGAGGAAAAAGACTGAAAATGTTTTCCTCCTGACTGACAAAATGGCTAGGCCTGTTCCTGGGCAGGATGTATCCCTTAGCATTTAAGCAGGCATATTTAGCCAATGAAATATCAAGTTCCAAAACCAGAGCCATGTTATGGGGCAAGGAGGAGGAGGGAGAAAGCATTATATCCAAAAACTGGCAGGAGCAGGGAGACTCTCTCCAAGAACACGAGGAGTAACACGTTCACAAATGACCTTAGCCACTACATTCCTTTAGAACCCAGCACTAGCCTCCTAACATTTGATGGTGGGCTCTGGCTGCTTCTGTGGCCCAATCCAGCGCCCACTGAAGTCAGCAGAACAACTTCCATTGGCTTCAAAAGAAGCTGGATCAGGCATCTGCTGCATTGAAATGTTTAGGAAAATAGGTGTGCCCATTCCCCACCCCCATTCTGCACCAACACACCTGTTTTGCAGCACCTATAATATGGCCCTACTTTATTTGTAAAAGGGTTTTCTGTGTTTTTTCCATAGGCTCTATTAAACTTCACAATTTACACAAATATCCATTTAATCAAATTGAAGTCTTAAATGAAGAAGGATGGTCATTTTTGTTTGAAAATTTTTGCATGACAATTTACAGTACATCAATCTTTACTGAGCTTTTGGTGCTACGTGAGTTTGTGGTATCTTTTTCCTAATATAGGCCCCAATCCTGAAAGGAGATGAGTGCACAGACAGAATCTCTGTGCCTGTACAGAGTTCCACTGAAGCAAACAGGGCTCTCTGCAAGCACAGTTGTTTGCCCGCATGCATGTATGTCATTACAGAATTAGGGATGAAGGAGTAAAACGGCAGATGTGTACATATTTCATAACCATTTATCCTGTGAAAAAGAAAGACTGATCTACAAGCTTCAGATAGAGCTAATTAGGTCAGTAAATATTTATATTTTAGAGATGGTGATCGATGAATATTTGACCATTTACAAAGAGGCTTTTCTAGGAATACCTAAATTGAAAGAGTAGCATTAAATAACATTATGATTGCTAAGGGCTTAACCAACTTTCCATTATAAGCTGGATCTTGCCAACCGCTTCTTGCAGAGCTTTTCCCGCCTCAAATGTTTCCATGCTTCTGTGGACAGAAGCAAAATATTTCTGACAAATTTGATAAAATAGGAGAAGATATTTACAAATCAAGGGAGTGTGGAAAACTGTGTGTAAATCTGATTTACAAATAAGCTCCTATATAATGCTTTATGCACAACATTATATGTACAATGAAGACCTTTAAAGGTCAAGTGTCGTTTTGTGGTCCTTCTAACCCATCAGTATTTTTTGTTTTATTTTTTGTCATAGCATGAGCCAAATATTCCACTCACACAAATAGTCCCACTGAGTTCACTGCTCTGCATTCCAATGATTTGGCCTAACAATGTCTCCAAACTTGATTTATGCAGAAGATCTTGGCAAGACCTAGTGACTTAATACTTTTGCGAAATGGAGCTGCACATATTGGAAGTTATTCACTGCTGAGTTAGGACTACCTTTCTCACATACTCCCTGTTGGCAGCTGGAGAGGAAAAGTGCCGCCAAGCTCATGCAATGAAGGATTTTGCCTGTGGTAACTGCTGTGTGTGAAGCTGTCTCCAATTATTTTATTCGCAGCAATTGCGTTGGCTAAAGTATTTCAGTACAGAAAAATAGCACTGCTATTCAACACAAAAGAAAAGGGGAAAGGTCATAATGAAAGGAAAGTCAAATCAGGAAGACAGACTGACACACACAAATACAAAAGAGATTCAGACATGTCTACAGAAAAAAGGATAGTGAAATAGACAAAGTAGAAAGAGGGCAGGGAAAGGGCACTCTATACAAGTGACGGAAACTATGCCGGAGCATGAAGCCTACCTATTGCAGCTCATTTTTTAGAAGTACTATATGTTTATAAACCCACTCAAGTTTCCATTTTCCTTCTTTCCCCACAGGAGACTAAAGTAAGGATTGTAAGAATATACTGGAAACCCATGCATTAAATAAAATTAAAAAACCCAGAAGTCCTCCAATTAGCAGACTTCATCTACCCACCCATTTACCTGAAACAGGCTAGTTTCATGTTCCAGCAGGAGTACATGAGGATTACAATGTCTAGTACATAATAAGGGTCCCAGCCAAAAGGCTTTTTCTTGCCTATGCTATCCCAGCCAGATTGTCCACCAATCAAAGGGGTTTCACTCCCCTGGGAATGGACTTCAGAATCATACTGTAAATGACTGCATCACACTAAAGTGGTGGGGGCCATTGTCTGGCTTATAGGAAAAGGTGTGTGGACCCTGTAAGGGCTAGATAACCAGAGAGTGACTTGCTGTTGCAGCTTCAGACCAGGTCAGCATAGGGACACTGACCCATTCCCCCACCCCAGGTGACTGGAAGAGTTTGGAGACTATTTAGGTCCACACTGGTGGAGGAAAAGTCTTCTCACCTGGACCAGGTGGAGCAGCCCCCACTCTCCCACCCACAGAAGCAATTACCAAGTTTTGCAATGATGCGCTGTGGGCACTATACTACTTGCTCCTTTCTCAGGGAATGGGGAAGGAATTTTCCCCCTCACCGATTGTCCAAGGCAAGATGGGGGGAGGGGGTTTCACCTTCCCCACAGTGGGTTGAGGGCTTAGCTGGGAAAGGGGGTTAGGCTGCGATGTTGCAACTCAATGTAATCATGGGGCGCATGTACAGTGCAATATTTCATAGGGAAGGGATCCAGTGGTCAGATAGGTAAAGGATTTAAGGATTTAAATGGTTTTTGGTTTTGGTTTTTTTGGCTTTTGTTTTTTAAAAGGAGCAAAAATGGGGGGAGGGGGTTGGGGCTCCTATGACCTTTACAGCAGGGAGCCAATTCCCCACCCCCTTTATAGCTCCATTTAACCTGCATTCAAGGGGGGTGGATGGTTAGGTCCCCATGGCACACTGACGATGGACCAGGATGAGTAAAAGGGAGGGCTGACATCCCCCCAGTATGTTAATAATTATGGAATTATCGGCACTGTACACTTATCTGCTGGGTACTCCAACATTTAGGAATAAAATTGAGGCCTAACTAAACCACATCTAGGTTCTCTTTTCCTTCTGGTGTAGCTAGACAATTCTGCACTGCTAGTTTTTCCATTACTCCGCCCTTCTCAAATACTGCTTCTTCTTTCCAACCAGCTGAGAAAGAGGAATCTCCTTTAAAATTATAATAGCATTGTAAATTGGCTTAAAAAAGATGCTGATGTGAAATGCAAGCTACAGTTTATCCCAGAGGCTCACAGCATCACCACCACTGCAACATTTGTTTATTATTTGTTGTAATTATTGCCGAACTGATATGTAAAAGCCTGAAGTGGTGTTCTGTCAGGTCTCCTGGGGGGCAGGGCACAGTGGTCCCAGGCCCAGCCCCACCTTTTTCCACTATAAACATGTTGATTAGGTGATGCTCATAAAAATATTTGGCATTTATATTTTCTACTGACAAGCTCATTCATCTATATGACATAATCAAGGCAAAGCAAGAAAACGAATAGTGCCTTGGAGAGGTATGGGGGGAGGGAGGGAATCTCCGTTCAACCATCTTCTAAGTTATTTGACCTGACAATCATTAACAAAACATTTCTTATTCAGTTTACAAAAAGTTTATGCACCCACAGAAAAGCCCAGGCTGCATGTCTCTGGATCAATGACTAGCCTTACTACAGCCTCTGCTGCGGAAAAGCCAAATCCAAGCCAAAGGCTCAGGGCCCATCTCCAAAATATTTGCAGAGGCCCTGTGAGGAAAACGGTTCCAATGAGGCCCCTGAATGACACACACTCCGGTGAATGTATTGGGCTTACTCCACCAAGTCCTATTCCTGTACCTTCAGCTACTGCAGAGAACATGGCAGCAACTATTGCCCATTGCTATCGTATGAGAGCATCTTCGGAAGGAATTCACACAGTGTAAGAAAGGATGCAAAAAGCATAATTCAGGCAACATATATAAACAACATACACATGTATAGCTTGCTCCTGCATTCTATAAGCAATGTCTGTTCTTATGGCTCTCTTCACACATCCAGGCTAACCCCAAACCTTGCCACTTTTCTTCACATCACAGTCAATATATTCCAAAAAAGTTTTCTACCTCTCTGTACCAACATTTAAGGTTGTTGTCCATTTCCCAGTAATCTCATCTCCAGCTTTGATTACTGCAACTGTCTCTTCTCTGACCTCCCCAATACCCCAGTTGCTGTCCTCCATCCCATGCAAATTTCTCTCTCGTCTACCATCCATGTCATGTTTAAACTTGTTTTCACAATTAAGTCATGCACAAAACTCTGCCCCTGCCTACATCTGGCATCTTCTTCCTATTGTATCCTCCCTGGCCTTCTTCAGCCCACAAACAATGCCAACTTTAATCCCTTCATTACCTTTCCCCATCTGTCTTTTTGACCCTCTTCACTGCTGAACTTTGTGCATAGGACGACACCTTATGTCTCCACTGTGGGCACAGAATGATTCCAGCTCGGCTTCTAGTTGCATTATAGACATTCAGGCTCAGCTTGCGTCCCGGCCTCTAGGACCCTCCCACATCACAGGGTCCTACAGTCCGAGCTAGATGTCTATACCGCAATTAAACAGCTGCTTATCCTGCATCTAAGCCAGCTGGCACAGGCCAGCTGCAGGTTTTTAATTGCAGTGTAGACATACCCTTGGAGATGGACCTAACCTGGAAGAACAGAGTCAGACTGATGAAAACTAGCACTACTCATCTGTTCTGTGAGCAAACAAAGTTTCTGTTTCCAGAGCCATCAGTCCAGCTCTATGACAAGCACAAAATTGTCTTTTCGAGATGGAGGTGAAGGGGGACCCAGGGTAGTTATAATAAAGAAGATGGTTTGTTAAAAGTCTCTACTATAATTTATTTTTTCTGATTTTCTTCTTTTATATTTTCCAAGTCATATTTGGAATCACTTTCAGAAAGAGAGGAACAGGAGTCCCTTAAATATGAATTCCTCCAGGTTACATGTAGTAACACTCAACCAAAACCCTCCACATGAATTTGCTTTCTTCTGCTTAAGGTTTGGTGTTTTTGTTTGTTTTTTTAAAAAAGGGACTGCTTGCTTCTAATGGGGCTATATAATTAAAGATTCTACTTTCTTTACTCCCACTTCTCTCTTTTTTCAGGAGTAGTTGGGAGGGGGTAGGAAGAAACAAGCCAGAGTAAGGGATTCTCTTAAGTGAATTCTTTGGCCTTCTCTGATCCTTTGGATGCCTCTGTTCAGGCTCTGATGAGATGCCTGGCTGATGGCATTTCCTCTTCATTAAGTGGTGTACCTTTGCTGTGAATGCTTAGCTCAACATAGGGAGCATGACCTCTTTGTGGTCTGCTGCAGTCTCTTGGAACTGCAGGCATTAAAAAGACCAGCTCTTATTTAAAACTTTACTAGACTATTAAACAGGAAAGAGATGGGTTGGTTCTCTTGAATTACCCTGGTTGGTTTACTCTGACACACTGAACTTATTTTCTACCTCCCTGCTTTCCATGACAATTTCAGCTCTCTTATGGGCTCTACCTGTTATCATTGTTCCTTTTTTGTGCTCTTCTGATTTAAGTCTCTAATGATCTAAAAATGAGCTCTTCTTCCCCCAGCATTTCATCATGATGGATGTTTCTCCAGTCAATGTATAGACATTTTCAGGGGAATATGAAAAGACTAAAACAAGAAGTCAGCCTACCTTATACACTCATCATAAAGCACCTCCTAAACATAGATTGTGCTAGCACACCTGAACATAGACTCAATCATAGAATATTAGGGTCGGAAGGGACCTCAGATGGTCATCTAGCTCAACCCCCTGCTCAAAGCAGGACCAACACTTTTTTTTAAAATACACAAAGCCCTGCCTATGGCTCTCTCATGAGACAAGATCACAGAATACATGAAAGAAAGAAAGAAAAAGAAAGAAAGAAAGAAAGAGAAAGAAAGAAAGAATCCCCATTATCTAGCCATAAAACTCAGGGCTCTATGTTAGCATTTTATTTTTTCATAACTGTGGTTCACAGATCTTAGCTCTTTGGAAGAGTTTCCACAGAGAACACAAAAGAAATCCAGACATCTCACATGCCCCACCCTGTCTCCAAGTTAAATAAAGATTTAAAAAGCAAGTAGTGGGTGGTTTTCATTTTCCCTTTCTGCATGAGTTCTTAGTTGTAGAAGGATCATGGAGAACTCGAGGATGTTGACTTCTCAGTAAGAGTTAATCAATTTAATTTTCTCTAATCGATATTTTGTACCCTCCCCCCGATAGCCATTTATAACAGTCATCATGGCAGTAGAGTAATGGAGCTGCGAGTTCAGATTACGTTGCTACTTACAGTAACTTTTTACACTGAGAATTAGTGAGCGAGTCATGGTAACACACAGAGACACATTTCTTTACTACTGTATTACAGCATCCTACGTAAATCCCTTTTCTTGTCACCAGCCAGGGGCATAAATCCACATGCAAGCAGAATTTAGGGCTTTAAATTTTAAAACAGCAACTAAAAATAGTTTTTTAATAAAAATACACACCCTTCAAAGATGAATTCTTCCAAAAACCCTGGTGACAAGAATAAATTCAAGGATTGAAATAAAAGAAGCTGCCCAAATCTGAAATACTATCCTACCAAATTAGCCTGTCCCACTGCAATTACATAGTCCAACTGGCTAATACTTTTAACAAAAAGTACAGAAATCAGAAGACATCATCCCTCACCACCACTGCCTCTATGCATGCCCATTTATTCCCTACTCCAAACTGCTGTTATGATTCAGCTACCACAGTCCGGAGCCAAGCATCCTTCCTACAAGGTGCTGAGTGCACTGAATACAGTAGTTCCTAAATGCTCCCTGTTATTTCAAAAAGGGGGGGTAAAAATTTACATTTGGGCAGGACATACTGTAACTTCTTTTAAAAGGATAATGTAATATACTAAATTTCAACCCAGGGTTTTGAACAAGTCTCTTCACCTCCCACTCCTCACTTGTAAAACTGGCACAATAATGTTTGTCTTCTTCACAAGGCTGCAGTCAGATGTGTGCAAAGTGCCTGAGAAGTTCTTATTTCATGTTTTGCTTGTGAAAATTATTTGTGGTTGTTGAGTCAAGACTGGAGCGATTACTTGCTGTTGCAAACAAATTTAGATCGCAAGACATTGCAAAGTCTGTCTTTTGTTATGAGTTTCTAAATTGCCTAGCACAATGAAACCCCTCTGCTGCTTGGGGCCTCTAGGCAATGTTATATGACAAATGAATAACAGACTTCCTCTTGTGTCACTCCAGGTAAATTGATTGCATCATTTACAGCCTAAAGGGCAAAAATCAAATAAGGAAATTTGACATTTTAATACAAGAGTATCTTATTCTTTAGAGTGCTTTGATGTGAAATCTAGACTCAAGCCATGATCAAGTTGCCAGGAGGATTTTCCCAACGCAACATTAGCAGATTTAAAAACAAATTACAGTAGAACCTCATAGTTACGAACTGACCAGTCAACCTCAACCCCGCCATTTGGCATTGGAAGTATGAAATCAGGCAGCAGCAGACAAAAAATTAAAACAGCAAATACAGTACAGTACTGGGATGAATGTAAACTACGAAAAAAATAAAGGGAAAGCAGCATTTGTCTTCTGCATAATGTTTCAAAGTTGTATTAAGTCAATATAAACTTTTGAAAGAGCAAGCACATTTTATTCAGAGTTATGAACATTTCAGAGTTACGAACAACCTCCATTCCCGAGGTGTTCATAACTCTGAGGTTCTACATTTTAAGGTAGTTTTAAACAGTTGGAGCATATACACAAATACTTAAAGACAAATTTAAGTACTTCACTTCAGGAAGGTGAAGCAAATAATGGGCCGTGTCTTCTTTAATGTTTTCAGTTAATTTAATATTTGGTAAAAAGATAGAATGACTCAGCAGAATTGAGCACCGTTTCAGTAACCAAGCTATCTTCCCAAAGGGTTAGCATTTAACAAGTAATATAAATTAATAAACAGTTAAAGTTTTCCTACTTTGGGCTTCAAGCCAGTCTTTAACCATTGGATACAGAGCCCTACCTGATCCATAATATTCTCCTTATACTATCTCCCAAGCAGCTATTCTTGCAGACCCCAATTCTGCAGACACCTGTTACCTATGCACATGCTAAATTTTACACAAGAGTAGTTCTTTAAGTCAAGGGGACTACTCACATATTTCAATTTTTAAGCACATGCTTAAGTGTACCCCAAGTCTTTTGAGCACTTGATTTTTACCAGGCATTTTCCGAAACCCCTTCATGGATTCGTCCCTGTATTTTCAAAATAGACCTACACAACCAACAGTAATGAAGACAAACATTACAGAAGACAGAGGAAGCAAAGGGGGAGAGGGAGTACTTTAAAACAATGATATATGAAGTGCCCCTTCCGCCATAATTGCCACCAAAAGCAGCAACTCTTCAGCAGCATACAACAGTTTAAAAGTGGAAGTGAAGAATACCATGTCAGTTCTATTATTGAATGCTGACAATGCACTTCATAAGGCACAGAGAACATACCGTAGAAGATTAAAAAGGGTATTCTACTGTTCTAAGCTCATGTGCAAATGTTGCTTTCACTTTCCAGAGTTCAGGGAACCCTTCATGAAAACCCCCCCAAAATTATTAGCTTTTTATCTTTTGTTTGGCCATATCTTTCTACATTTTACGTTCTTCACAGCAGGAAATGTGTATCATCTGTGTCTTGTAATGTAAATTGACATGACTGAACGAATATTTTACAATCGCCATTAAGAAATGCTAAACATAACATTCCATTGAATTATAAATACACACACACACACACACACACACACACACACACACACACACACACACAGCAAGATGACTTATAGCCTTGCTAAGGAGGAAATGCATCATTCTGCACTGCAGCTTTGCCCCCATACAGTTCAATGCTTGTAGCACTGAGCCACGAACTTTTTTAAGTTTTCTAATCTGCTTTAAGCAACTCCAGAGAATGGTATCAGAAGTGGCTTGGCAATATAAAATCACACAATCTGTCCTAATTACCCTAAAATCTAGTTCTGACACTGAGCTGATAAAAAAAAAGTCTAGGGTGATGGAAAGAAACATTGCAGAGGTCATTATTGAGCAAAAAGTGCACTCTGAGGCGGAATTTGAAGACGACATATCATTTGCTACACAGGAAGCTAGAAGTAGCAGCAAGGATGAGGCAACCTGGAAGAAAGCAGGAGCAGGTGAGACAAAGATAACAGCAGTAGGGAGTAACAAGAATAGGAAGAGAAAGGCTGGGTAGATTCTGCAGGGCCTTGAAGGGGGCGGGTGTGAAGAGTTGAGAACAGACTGGTGCGGGGGTGAGAGGAGACACGGGGAGGCTAGAGAGTAGGGTGCTGTAATAGAGGTAGAGATGATGAAGTCATATAGATATAGGTTTTAGCATTACAAATGGACATGAAGTGCTGGATTTTAGAGATGCCATGAAGAATAGGCAACAGGAACTGGTAAGAGGAATGGAATGACACATTCAGATTGCAACTCTGGAAGATGGCAAGGATGGTGGAATTACTGATGACAATGGGAAAGGAAGTAGCATGATTTGATAAGGAACCGATCTTATTAGGAATCACAGCCCTTAGAGTTGTTGATCCTGATCCTCAGATTCCTGCACTGAGCTGTGCTCATCCCAGGACATGAAAGAGGGGCAAAGGCTGACTGTACATCACACACCTGTGTGGTTTCTGGATTCCCCAGGTCTAAAGCAAAAGCAACCTTATAATGGCCAAGATCCAACCCTTTACTGGTTATTTAAAAAACCCACTCTATAGTATTTCACTCCTGAGCATCACAAGCAAAAGGGTAACACTGAGCTCTCCCTCCCTGAAACTTTTTCATAGGTGTTAAAAAAGTTGAATGCATAATACAATCAAACTCCCAAATGCAGAGTAAAACGCACAGCGCACTTTGCTTTTCCTTCAGATTTGTAAACAAACAAACCTACTCTGAATTACAGCCCCATTTTGAATGCTGCTACTTTCAAGATAGAGAGCAGGATACATTCTGGGACTCATCTTGTCTAGGCAACAATTAGAGAACTTCAGGTCAGCAAAGGGATATCAGACTGTAGACGAACACATGTTGATCAGGATATCATCATGTGTCTGTCTTCCCTCTCTTCTTAACAAAAGTCCCATGACAGACTAATTTTTCCCTGATGCCCAAAGGCATGGACACTAAGGGCCTTGACTAAGGGAAGATTAAAAGAAATCTATTTTGGCACCCCAGAACTGGCAACTGACTAGGAGATCACATACAATGGGGACAGACACCTGTCAGGGATGGCCTAGATAACGCTTGTTCCTGTCTTAAGTGCAGGAGACTACACTAGAAGATCTCTCAAGGTCCCTTCCAGTCCTACAATTCTAAGACCAACTGAACAAATAAACACTGAAAAAAAGGGACTTGGGTAGGTGTAATTTACTAGGAGTGCCCCAGTAAATTCAGGCCATTTTGCTTGTTCCTGAAATGTGTCCTCCTCCCTCCCCCCACTCTCCCATATACCCCCCTTCTCTCAAAATGGCAGTCATGCATGGGGAGAGAAATTCTGTTTCAAATGAGCTGCTTTAGTTTAAGAGCATGAAATAGCAGTACTAGGCAACAGTCCAAAAATAGGAAAAACAGAAATGTTACTTGCTTCAAGCCAATAAAATGCAATATCACGGTAACAAACAAAACACTTGCAGTGATTTTAAAACTACAATTTTTTGCATTACAGTGCAAGAAGATGGGAGCAACGGAGTGAAGTACACTTATGGAATTAACTAGCCAGCAGGTACAGGGACTTTCCACTGTTCCTAACTTGAACAGCTTTATGGTCTGCTGGCAGTTTCACAGCGTTTCTTCAGCAAGTAATATTTAACCTTTGACTGGATATTTCTAGACAAAACCATCTTGTTTCTCCTGCCACAAGAGAACACCTTCCCACACTATTTAAAAAGGATTTCTTGGGTGATCTACACTCGCTCCCATGTACTGACCACACTCTGGGCTATTAAAGTCTCATGAAGTAATGGTGATTGAGAGTCTGTTCATATTTGTCTACACTTTTAGATGGGAAATTGTGGTGGATTATAGCAGTTGTCTTCTGTGGTCTGGTATCCCTCTGGTCTACACTTAACAATGGTTCTGTGTTTAGTGACTGAACAGGGGATCCTTGAGCAGCATCCCTTCTACATTTGCTGAGTGACTCACCATAAGGGGGAAAAAGACAAAAGATGTGTTTTTTAAACTTGTTCAGAGTGCCCAGTCTGGAGTCCATGAGACTCAGGGACGGTGGAGCACGGGGTTTACAAAGAAATAATGCAGCTCTTAAAACAAAAGACCTGGGTGCTAGAGCACCTAAATGATCAGAACACTCAAAGGCCGGCACCCACTACTCAGTCTGAAGAACAATTCCTTCTGGCCTGTGCCATACAACCTCCTCCATGGGACTAAAATCCTCCCAACAAAAGGTACCCTTTCCATTCAACCCCACAGAACAACAATAAAGAACTCCTGTGAATACACTTACTGCTCTGGGTGATGCAGCTACAAAACCACACCTTACACTTCATTATTCATCTTCACTTTTTTTTTTTTTTTGGAGGAGTTCTTCTTTGGAAAAACCCTAATTTAATTTTCTGTCTTACAATATGGAGTTGACACTTTCCAAAGCAATGGTCCCATCCCTGCAAAATTAACCAATTAACATCTGCGTGACACACTGTCCAGATACTGTCTACTCAAAGCTTGCCATTAAAATTTCCCTCCCCTGCACAGCATCTGTAGTGGCAATATTAACTGGCCTGGTTTTAGGCAGCTCAAAGTAACCTATATTCCTTACCCTGGACCTCACAGATGTTATGTAATACACAACATGTAGCAAAAACGGTGAGGAAATATTCTTAATGAGATCCAGCCTAATCATGAGTCATTTCCATCTATCCTTCAGTCTTACAAAAGCACCCTCAACCACCATCCCGCACCAGCTCAGGTGATAATTAAATCTTCCTTGCTTCTGTTCAGTTGTCTTGGTATATGACTACATAAGCCAAGGAAAAAAGGTAGTAAATGTCAATCCAGAAAAAACATCCCTGCTTTCCGCTTTTTGGAAAAGGCTTGTATTCCTAAGGATGTGAAAACCATGGCCTTCCCTGACCCTGCCCAGACAATATGAATATAAACAAGTCATCCACAGTGACCCACCAATACTAGCATAACAATAGAGAAGTACCCCCTTTCTGTTCATATACTCGGAAGCAAGGTGGGGGGACGGGACAGCAGAATCAGGATATGCATTCCGTCAAATAGCTCCATCATAGTTAGGAAAGCCCATTACATTGAATCCCTCTATTATTTCCTGAACATTGCCCAGCTTGACAACCTTGTAGCACAGGACACATTTAAATCACTTTGCACAGTTGGATCACAACTGCCCCCACAATAGATTTTCCAACTCCACACGGCTGCCCACTGACCAGTAGCAATTTGGGGTTGCAAGTTTCAAGAAAAATTGCCACCTATTTCCCCACAATCAGAGCAGCTCTCATCTTGCGTCCTACACTGCAGGGCTGAAGTGAGTTTGGTAAATGACTCCAGGAATATAGGCATCTGCAAAAGTTCTGGAGTCACTGCTGATGGTCTCAGGTTTGCATTGCAATCCAATCCCACCCACTCTATGCTCGTTGTTTGGTCCTCAAGACTGCTCCTCTGCCCTGTATAGTTGGTAAGCAGATACCTGCAAG
This sequence comes from Mesoclemmys tuberculata, assembly GCA_007922155.1. Classification (NCBI taxonomy): domain Eukaryota; kingdom Metazoa; phylum Chordata; order Testudines; family Chelidae; genus Mesoclemmys; species Mesoclemmys tuberculata. Next base: position 696,266 of record ML675624.1, on the reverse strand, counting down.
TGATCCAGCTGTTCATTCTCACACTCATCCTCGGTTCTGAAAGTACAAAAGAATGCCTTGCCCTATTCTTACAATGGTCAAGACAGCTCAGCAGATCGAAATCTCATTCATATTCTGGGGGGCAAGATGGCAGCTGTGATCCAACAAGTCCCTTAGTGCCAACTGTCAGAGGCTATCCCATACCTTAAGTCTTATCAGGCCTGACAATACTCATTGCCACATTCATGGTTATCAAAATCTATACCTAAAAGCTGTCATGTAAGGGGTCATATGCAAACTGATAACGTGTGGGTCATTAATACTATTGTGCAGTATCTATACAGGCAGTGCATAAAGAATTATAGATGTGTATTGGAAATACAGTCTTCAAATGCATTTGGCACACAGTGCCCAAGTACAGTTTATCCTAGACAAAGGAATGTTGTTTTACATGCTTGACTGTCTCCAGTGTAAATCAGTCAAGGTGTAACTGACCCAAGGCAAAGAAAAGCACACTTACATGCAAAGTAAACAAAGCCATCAGATGACCAAGTGGGGGGGGGAGAAGAAAACTACTTAATCTCGAAGGAGGATGTACACTGCACCTGTGAAGCCTTCCTGAAAGAAGGTCAACTGACTGAGAAAATAGAAGCAGATGCAAAAAGCTATTTTGGCATCCTTCCCCTGAGGAGACAAAAAAACCAAATGCTCCAGGCTCTGAGTTGATCCTGGTTAAAGACTGGCCAGCCATGCTGGAGAGATGACTGTTGTGAGAAAGCTAATTCAAACAAAAGACTCTAGTTTATGTTAGATTTTAGTCTTAGAAGCATATTTTTACTTTTGTTTCTAACTATTTCTATCTCTACTCCTCCTGCCTGCTATCACTTAAACCTATGTTCTATTGTTAATATACTTGTTTCACTTTCACAAATCCATCTCAGTGCTGTATAGAAAACCGAAGGGTAAAATCCTCAGCTCACCTAGCAGACAGGTACGCATTCTGTCTCTTTGGAGGCAGAAAACATGATAACTTCTGTCGGGCTGATGACAGGGCTGGACACTCTAGGGAAGACTGCTTTGGGGAGACGCAAGACTGGAGGGACTGTTGGAGTCACCTTGCAAGAGTAACCAGGCTCGTGGAAGCCTAGGTGTGTCCTTGAGCTAAAAACATGCTATTTATGGCAGGGCTCTGAGCCAAAGTAGCATAGCACAGAAGCACCCAAGGCTCCAGGTCAAGTGGTGACAACTGCTCTGAGTGAGCCCCCACAGCATCACAGATGCAAAAAGGAGTAGATTAGGAGATGAGACAAACCGATTTGTGGAAATTTGACCTCAAAGGCCCCTCAGTCAAGTGAAGGTATGCCACAAAACATGGCAACAGTGCTACAACACACTGTAAAAATTTCCCATCAGGTAGCATCCAGATGGTGTTGTGGGGCACACTGAGATGTTCACCCAAAGTGTCTGGTATCCTTCAGTAATACAGCCTGATGCTGCAAAAACACACTGCACCTGTAAAGGCAGCCAAGATGTGAACACACCGCTGAAAGAACTACATCACGCTGCAGAACATCTGCCAGTACTTCCTAGTGCAGATATGCCCCAAGACAGATACCTGTGGAGTGGAGCACAGGAGCATTTTTAACAGTGAGAAGCACTGCACAACAGTTTAGGAGTAGAAGATAAGGGTATCATGCATAACTGAAACAGCACAGGAAGCTTACTGTGGGCACGGGGACAAAGGATGTCAGCACTGGGCCACATTCCTGGGGGGCTGGGAGGTGGGCCCAAGCTTTGGACACGAATTGTCCTCCGCGGGACCCCTGACTTGGGCTAAAAGGGCCATGTACTACACAAGCAATCATCATGTGCAAACCACTGAAATTTCCTTGCCTTGGATTTAGGGAGAGATATTATGGTAATGGGGTTATAATGTCCCCCCTTGCTATTCCTCCCCTCACCATCTGGACAAAGAAGGTGATAAGAAGTGCTTTCTAAGGCAGCATGCCTGTTAGAGAAAGCTCAGGACACCTCCCCCTTGTTCTTCCCTTGCAGTTGGTTCATTAAGGAGATTTATGGTCATTCCTGCTGTCGAGATAGCCAAATTCACAGCGAAAATGCATATGCCACGCAGGCTAAGTGGTAAATAACAAACAGGGATGGGTATAATTATACGCGTCCCATAGCCATTAATATTCATTTTATAACCATTCATATTACCAAATTGGGATTTTATGGGGCATTGTAGAAGTGTGTGTATTTACAATTTAGATAAAAAATTGTAGGGTAGTGAACTCGGGACTCACTTTGTTGGTCGCGAGACAAAGGGGAACGAGTGGACTAGAAGCTGTAACCGAATAAACACTCCTTATCACTCCACCCGGCTCAATCCCTCTCTCTCTCCAACCCACCCTGAAACACTTACATCATCAGAATGTAATTGTTCATATTGGATTGTGACCAGGAAAATAGGGCTGATACCTCCGCTCTTATAACGAACAGTGCCATGGGATATTTCAAGACCAGCACATCCAACAGTTCCCGTTCTTTTGCAAGATCTGCTGCAAACACAAGACTAGGTGATCATATGCCTTTAAGTACTGTAGAAGCATAACACCCATTCACTTAATTGCCATTGCAAAATACAAGGAGTATAATTCTTCCCAGTACTCTTAGTATCTTCCTCCATTATAGCAGGCAGGGGCCTTTCCTCAAGCCCCAAAAGTCAAACAAGCTGCCATCTTTAAGAGTGACATATTTACATAGGAGCAGCCATCTAGAAAGAAGTGTTCAGGGACAGTTTATGTAGCAGAACCCACACACAACCTTGCAGATACCACCTAAAAACACAGTAACATTTAAATGCAGGTGAATTCAGAACAACCATAAAATATTACATCAAAGTTTGACCCCTGAAGCAATCTGTAGAAATGTGGATTCTTGCTTGGAACTGCCACTGGTACCAGCACTGAAGCAGAGTATTTCTATGCACAGTGTCCTGCCACCCACTTGCTATTTTATACAGAAACAGTTCTGAACATAAATGGTGACCTATTTGAACAAGTTATGTAATACAGGAATTGATCCAGTTTAGATTTTTTTCCCTAGTCTCAATTTCTAGATCTAAGCAGAAGTAAAATCTCACTTTGGTACAAAGTCGTCATTATATCATTACTTTTGTTTTCTATGATATTCTGAACAAGGAAATCAAAGCTGAAACGAAAATGATTTGTGCAGAATTTGAGCCTAATTCTACAAGGATCGTAACACCTCCCTTTGTGTGAGCTGAGGATACTCCACACCTTCAGTGATAGGATTATAAACATTGAAAACAATTATAAAACTCAGATGGCAACAATATTAAAAGTGTTCTAAATACTAAAATTGATACATTAGGGTAAAATGCATAAAATGTTGACTTCTAAAGTAAGTTATTAACCCTCTATTTGTCACCATGCTGAGAACCCTGCCTTTTACAAAATTAGTGTTAAGGTATAAAACAGAGTGACCTAGACAAATTGGAGGACTGGGCCAAAAGAAATCTGATGAGGTTCAGCAACGACAAGTGCAGAGTGCACTTAGCACGGAAGAATCCCATGTACTGCTACAGACTGGGGACCGACTGGCTAGGCAGCAGTTCAGCAGAAAAGGACCTGGGGGTTACAGAGGAAAAGAAGCTGGACATGAATCAACAGTGTGCCCTTATTGCCAAGAAGGCAACAGCATAGTGGGTTGCATTAGTAGGAGCATTGCCAGCAGATCAAGGGAAGTGATTATCCCTTTATTCAGCACTGGTGAGGCCTCATTTGGAGTACAGTATCCAGTTTTGGGCCCCCCACTACAGAAAGGATGTGGACAAATTGGAAAGAGTCCAGCGGAGGGCAATAAAAATGATTAGGAGACTGGAGCACAAGATTTATGAGGAGAGGCTGAGGGAACTAGGCTTGTTTAGTCTGCAGAAGAGAAGAATGAGGGGGGATTTGATAGCAGCCTTTAACTACCTGGAAGGAGGTTCCAGGGAGGATGGAACTAGGCTATTCTCTGTGGTAGTAGGTGACAAAACAAGGAGAAATGGTCTCAAGTTGCAGTGGGGGACGTCTACATTGGATATTAGGAAAAACTTTTTCACTAGGAGGGTGTTGAAGCACTGGAATGGATTACCTAGGGAGGTGGTGGAATCTCCATCCTTAGAGGTTTTTAAGGCCTGGCTTGACAAAGCTCTGGCTGGGATGATTTAGTTGAAGTTCATCCTCCTCTGAGCAGGGGGTTGGACTAGATGACCTCCTGAGGTCCCTTCCAACCCTGATCTTCTATGAAAAAACACTAGTCAACAAAGTGGGGGCACTTTTCAAGACCTAAATTGGGTCATGAGAAATCAGTCACATACTTTGTGCAGCTTTTAAATAAGGTGACTGATAATTCTATTGGCCAGTGTTATATCTTTTACTATTTATCTATCAATTTGCTGCATTTAGCATTTATGCAGCATTTATTCCAAAATGCAAGATGACACTTAACTAGCTTTCAGGAGCCACTGATGTAACAATTCGTGTGCCCTGATACATTGATTTCAGTGTAAAACACTCCTACTGATTTCAAAGGTCAGACTCTTTGCCTATTCCATCAATACAAGTAATAGTCAACAGTTCACTTCTTGTAAGCTGCTTTTTATAGGAAAACACATTTCTATCCCCAGAATGAACTCTCTCACAGAGGTTTGCACAATATTTGTTAGTCAAACAAACATTAGCAACCTTGTCTATTTTTCTGGAGAAAAGTACAGAAACATTTCTATTTTAAAAGGTGACAAGCCAGACAAGACTTTTAAAGTAGAACATTTAGAACCCAATTCTGATCTTGCACTGGTTTTACACTAACGTAACTCTAGAATTTTGCCCATAAATTTTAATCCACCATTACTTTTAGATCATAAAATTGGCTTTGGCAGAAGCAAGCATTTGGAGCTTTTGGCCCACAAGCTTATTTAAATGATCATCTCTATGAATTCACAATGTAGTTTCAATAAACAGCTGCCAAGATTAACAGTTAAAGCAGAGGTGGAGTATTTACTCTGTATAACGGAAATAAATAGTGACTACCTATATAGCACTTTTGAGCTTCAAAGCACTTTACAAACATTAAGGGCTAAATCAAGCCCTCTCATACACCAGAGAGCAGGGGGGGGAAGTGTTGGGAGCCTTTTTGGCCTACCGTACTCAAGAAGCAAAGCCTCCACAGCGTTCAAGAAAATGCTAAGAGAGACAAGGTAAATCACTGACCTATAGGTGACATCCAGAATGTGGCCCCATCTTGCAGGCTACATATAGTTGGCAGGCAAGTTTGCTGCAGATAGGGGCATAACATAGCTCTGCTTGGAGGATTAGCAAAACACGTTCCATGGCACGTTCTCTCTCTCTCAGCCTGTTCCAAGGAATCCTTTACCGGAATCCAGCTGGCCAGCACAGGAAAATTCATCAGAGGGCATCTCTGCTGCAATATCATACCAGCAAGTGTAGATGACTTAGTTCTTAGCTATTAATCTTCACATTGTGAGTTAATTATGAAGATACTCATTACACAGTAAGTAAGTCATTACACAGCAAGTCTTAAAACACAACAATATGTATTATCTTCTTTCCTTTATGAGGGCTGTTGTGCTACCTCTTTCTTCAGAGCAAACCACATCTCGGAGTTGGGAAGAATTTTTAGGTTGACTATGGCAAACACTGTGGAAGTGGCTAGCATTAACAACCGGAAAAAACAGTTTGAAAAACCATTATGCAACAGACCAATGGGAATATAAAGTAACTTAATGGGTGGGTCTTTAGAGAGAATACTTTGAGGGAATAACTTGCGTGAAAGGAGCTGTGACAGCATCTAGGGCCAGATTTTCTGGAATGCACAGAACCCACAATTGGGACTAGATGTTCAAAAAGCTCAGCTCCTGTCTAGGTACTAAAGTTAAGCGGTCAGATTTTCAAAAGCACACAACAGATTCCACTGAAAACAACAAGAGGAGCTGAAGGGCGCTGAGCACTTTTGAAAAAAAAAAAAAATTAGTCATTACTTAAGTGCCTAAATGAGAGATGTTGGGTACTGAACCCTTGAAAGTCTGGCTCAGTGTAAGTAGAGGATTCGGTTCATTTTCAGGTGATGTTTGATCATACTAGGCTCAGTAAAAGGGATCATATTTTTTACCTTCCCCTTTAATTTAATCAGGACACTCACTACTTAATTCATTATTTTCAAGTGTCTTTTTGCTTTATTTATTTGTGTATTTTTAATGTATTAAGTAATTTAATTTGGAATCATAACATTTTAAAAACATTATATTTTACCATTTTTCTAAGAATAATTACATAAAGGACTGTTATGTGGTATATAAGCTCTTAAGTCTTCAGAGGTCCTGAGTTAGCGCTATCCTGTTCTAAGTTTTCTTGGAACAGTAAATGTGGGTTAGTCCCCAAAGGAAAGGATGTGGTCTCACACTCAGACTAGGTTGATAAAGACCATTCTGCTGACCGGTTTTAGGGAAAGCAACTGGAGTTCATGAACAAAATAGGCTGGAACACCTTTCTCCCCTCATTAGTGAGGGACAAAGATGGTTCAGAAGTTCCTAGAAAGCCTTAAGGACATCTATTACTGGAAAAGTTAGGCCTTCCCAGGAAGCCATGCTGTACTCCTGGTCTGAGGCAAAGCAGGATATAAGTTAAGGAATTATATCAACTCTGGCTATTTCCAAGTGAGAGAGAGACCAGGAAGGAAACAGGCTGTGCTACTGGATGTCTCCTGAAAGAGATGGAGAAGTGAAGCCATTTTTCACTTGCTCAGTAATCATTTCAATGTAGACACCTCTGAGGAGATTCTAGAACTCTTTCTAAACTGATTGTGGCTACGTTGTGCTGCCTTGTTCAGCCAGATGAACTTAAACAGCTTGCAAAGAACTTTAAAAAAAATACAAACTCTACAAATGTGACTAATCTTTTGTTTGGCTTGACACAGACACTTCAGAACAAACAAGATACTCAAGGGAGTGTCGGAAGAGATATTGTCATTTCTCCACTGAAGTCATTTTATAATGGATACAAGACATGGCAATATCCACCAAGATTCATGTATTCTCTTATTGTATAGCTATGTGCATTATAAGATCCCTGTCATCGAGCGTACAGGATTTTTACTTGCTATTTCTTGTTTCCACTAAATATAGATTTAAAATGTTCACATAAGCACAGGAAAAATGCAAAAAACAATCAAGTCTCACCCAGGGAACAGGAGATATAATTTGGACAAATGTTCCTTAGTACTAAAGCCATATCAGGGAAAAAGTCAGACAATTAAAGATGACACTGTTTCACAATATCATCTATCGGTCACAGATTTAAATCCGATACAGATCTTCACACCCTCTAAAATCAGAAATTCCTTCGAAAGCAGAAATGAATGAGTGTGTTCATCCAATACAGCTTTAGACAGTTAAATTTGAAAAGAACAGTTACCAAAATAATCTCTCCTAATTTTCCTTCAATCAACCTTAAACATTCTAGGCCAATCTCCTTCTCTCTTAAAACTGCATTTTTCAGAGAAACTGATGTTTAAGAAAGGGAAAGTCAGGCTTCATAAAATAAAAGTGCATCAATTAATTTAGAAATACTTTTCTTTATAACATTTTCAACCTTATGCCTCATAGAAAGAGGCTCAAGACAAGTCTTATTTATTGCTTGTTGTTTCCGTATGACTTTCCAGGCATACCAAAAACAACCTTTTCTTAGGCCCCTCATGTTGTTGGCAGTAGCAGAAATGCAGGGGGAGGAAAGAGGAGAACAGGCTTTAAAAGCAATCAGACTTGCAAGCTGTCCATGGAGATGGGCAGGAATAGGAGAGTGTCCTACTCTCTGGTGCCACGATCTACCACAGAAAAGGTTGGTAAAGGAAGTACAGAGTAGAGGCAATCATAGGAAGGAGAGTGATGGGATTAGGAAGAAAGCAGTGGGGTGCAATCAGGGGAAGGAGGAGGGAGAATGGTGAACTAAAGGCGAGAGTGTGAAAAAAGGGCAAAAAAAAAAGGGGGGAGAGGGAAGGAGAGAAATAAAAATGGAGATGCAAAGAAAAGTGGCAGCAAAGAAATAGGAGTGTGATCAGGTGAAACTGAAGAGGCAGAGGTTGAAGAATCAGAAAAGAGAGAAATGGAGAACTGGAAAGGATGAGAAACAGAAGAGAAGAGAAAGACAAAAAGGCAGAGTAAGGTAAAATGGATGATTAAAGCTGTCAAGGAGAGAACAAGGCTGTCTATACAATAGCAAGCTTTTTACCCATAATTTGCCACCAGTGGAGCTGAACTAGTGGTCAGTTGCAACTATGGCATTTACTAGTACAGGTGAGGCTCAGAAGAAAAAAAAAATTTAAAACTATAATTACTTTTATTGCTATTAACTTCCCTGGCAGAAAGAACCGAAAGGAACAGAGATAGGGGAGTCCTAAGATCAGGAAAAAACAAACATTCAATACAACTGCAGCTCAGACCTGGGAGAAGGTTTAAGTCAATTAAGACCCAAGTCTTAATATGGAATGATCTGAGTTACAACTAGCACTCTTTCTACACAAAAAATTAAAGCACTGCAACACAGGATTCAGTAGCGTTAGATACCCTTAGAACTGAAGAGCACTTTCCTCAGAGACCCATACTTTAGCCATGAGTCCACCCTTTGTCCTCTTCGTATTAGGTTTCAAATATATTCTCATAACTACTCCATGAGGTGACAAGATATGCATTATGAATTAATTAGACTGTTCCTATAAGAACACCTACATTTCCCAATATTTCTATTTGTTCCCAGAAGCCTGGAGCAGGGTATATATATTATTTTTAAAAAGGCAAAAAGCACCGAAGTCATTAGAATTACTATTATGTCATGCTGTACATTTGTCTATAAAGCTGAAATATTAGAAAAACCAAATTCTTCCAGTAATTGAGTATTTGTTTGTTTGTTTTTAACTTAAATAACTGAAGTTAGGCAGCTAGGTCCATATTTAGCCACCTAAATGTCCTGATTTTCAGTATTAGGTGTCCAAAGCTTTCAGTGACTGACATGTCTGAAAAATCAGGCCACTTAGGTATACATAAATTGAATGCCTTACTTTAGGCACACAAGTTTAAAAATTCCATGTGCCGAAGTTTATGGTATGGTCCTTAAGTATAATTTAATATTTTACATCATCCCACACAAATTTGTATTATATTTTCCTTTTTTCAAACGGGAAATTCCAAAAATTTAAAGAAAGAAAAAGTGAATATACAAGGCACACCACACAGCAAAATAGCTATAAGCTGTACCCAATCCACTCCCAATACGTCCAGGTCCATTTTCGGAATCCTGCGGTGTTTATCCAGGATTTTAAGAGAAGGTTTTGGCAAATGTCTTCCAGAAACCAAAATTAGAAGAAAATATTAAAGGGTTTCCAGGTATATTGCCTGGTAGGTTAGCAGGATAAACTCAGCTATGGATACCTAAAGCGCAAGTCTTTGAGATCTACAAATTTTCATTAGAAGATATTTAGGACACCAGTGTAAGGATCATCATCCCTCTCTCTGCCCTACTCTCCTTTTCCTCTTTGTAGGTCTTTTCTCCTGTGTCTGTCTCCCCATTTGCTTTTCGTCTTCCTCCTCCTCTTCTCTCTTCCATACTACTTGCGTTTCAGGATCAGACCAGCAACAGATGAAAAATAGGGCCATGATCCTAGGCAGTTTCATACTACAACTAATCCCTATGCGCAAAGAGCCTGTTTTAGTAGGACATTATTTTGTCTGCAGCTGGTGTCAATTGTGTCATAGCAGTCCTGTCTAGTCAAGGTGCGTAACGTGTGTGTGGCATACTACCCGATTTGTACTAACCAGTAAGCATATAGGGCTGTTACATATGGCAGGAGGCTAAGATACATGGTAAATTAATTCTGCCATTTAAAGGAATTAATTCACTAGCAGCTCTTGCAGTTATAAAACAGATTAGTATAGGTCACTGAATTGGCAAGTACTATACATAGTCTATTGAATACTTGGAAAAGTCTTATGGTTTTTGTTTTCTAAATAAATTAGTAATAATTTATTACATACATTCCAGGCTGGACAACAGACCATTAAGGCAAACTGAATATCAGACCATTCTATGTACTGTGATCCCCTTTCAAAACAGACAAAAACAACGAGAGTCCTGTAGCACCTTAAAAACTAATAAAATTTCTGCAGGCATAAGCTTTCATAGGCTGCAACCCATTTTGTCAGATGCATCCCACAAAAGCTTATGCCCACAGAAATTTGTCAGACTTTAAGGTGCTACAGGACTCTTGTTGTTTTTGCTGTATACAGACTAACAGGGAAGTGAATTGGCATTCCCATCCCATGACCCCTGCCCTGAGAGAGGGCCTGTGGGAAGTGTGTGCCCTACTATACCTTAGAGAAGCACCCTGTAAACCTGCATATTCATCATTCATATGCAATTATGATGTATTTCATACAAAAGCATGCTATGTAAGATATATAAAAGGCCATAATCTGCTGAAATCCATTGTTCTGTCAAAATGTGTGTATCATTAGCGTGTATAATGTTATGAGATTTTGCTGTATAGTTAGAGAAATATGCTGTAAATATAGAAGTCTCTTCTACAACATTGGTGGTCCCCTCCCAAGAAGGTGTTAAGTGACTACTATGCAGGAGGGGAGTTGTAACTAATCAGAGGATTCACAATTCAATGATTGTTGCACAAACACTGCACAATGGGGATTGCTTAACTCCAGGACTCAGTTGCGCAAGACCATACCAGGATGACTGTGCAACCCTGTGATTCAAAGCCCACCAGGACATGTCTGAACTAGTGTCTTCCAGGCATATGAACTAAAGTTATAAAATAGGGAACAATGCCATGATGCTTTGGCCTTTCTTCTCCCCCCACGTACTCTGAAAAGAAAGAACTGAGGGGACTTGTCCCAGGTTTAAGAGAGAAAGAATCCTGTGCATTAAGGCTGTAACATCCAGTGGGATGAGAAAATTGCTTGATTTAAATCCTGCCTAATGTAATAAGGTTAAGATTTAGATTATGCATTTATTTTTAATTTTTTTGGTAACTATATCTGATCTGTTATGCCTACCATTTGTAATTAATTTTAAATTATCTTTCTGTAGTTAATAAACCTGCTTTATTTTTATCAAAACAGTGTGTTTTAGTTGAAGTGCTTGGGAAATCTCAGATCAGTTACAAAGGCTTATGTGAGCGTCATCTCCACATTGAGGGAGGGGACTGGGTAATAAATGTAATACTGGTCAGGTTTCTGACCAGACCAGAATGGTACAGTTCTGGGGTGCAAAACTGGGAGTTATGGGGAATTGGTTGGTTCCCCTCTCGGTCTGATTTGAGAGTGGCTCAGGGAGCATTCATACAATTTAGCTGGGTGTAGGGCTCCACATGCTGTTGTGCCGAATGATAGCAGCACCTGGAGGGGCTTGCTGCTTGTCATTAGCAAAGCATTGTGAGAGACAGCCCAGGCTGGAGCATTTAGGGGGCACAGCAGTACCCCACTTCCAGGTTGTTCTCCAGAGACTCCATCACAGAGAGGTATTACGTCTTTCATTAGAATATTTGAGATATAATTCAAGTTTTGTAATATTCTGATTATTTTACACTTTTTATTGCTGTCCTTTGATTATACCTGAAAATGAAAACTCTTTTACCAAATAACCAAACAAATGCCATGCTCTTTTTTGTTTTTTGTTTGTTTTGTTTAAAGATGTGACCTTGCTTGTTTTAACAAGCCATAACACACTCTACATTCTCCCTTAATAATAAAGCAGACTGATCAGTACAAATAACGAATACTAATACTTTAAGGGTCTGATGTTACAAGCTTTACATTTAACACTCAGTGAAGTCAGCAAGCATCATTCTATTCATTTTAGAGATGGGAAAAAGACAAGCCAAGAACTTGTATACATAAGAAAATCTTACTCTGCTTGAGTAGGATGGGGAGCTCTCAAGTGAGACAAAAGGCTGACTCCCGTTTGCAGTTGGTGTGGCCCAGGACAGAGCACCCAGTCAGCTAGCCGTGGTTCAACTCCCACCTTCCTGAATTAAATCCACCTACACTGACTGCAAAGTCACGCTCATTACGGTGTCATGCAACGCAAATGTTCCCCATCGCCTTGAAGCACAGTAAGGTTTTCTAAAGTAAAGAGGCTACGTGATGCACCCGAGGGCACGCACACCGGGTCTGTGACCAAACTGGGAGTGAACTCGGGTTTTTATAGCCACCACCAGCCAGAGGAGGTGAAGGTAACAGGAACATACGCAGGAGACTGGGGGCGAAGCCTTGCCCGCCCGGTCTCCCGCCGTTTTCAATGACTGTTCGCCCTGGAGGTGCGAGGAGGGGCGCGTGCGGGGTACGGCGGGAGTGGGCGCTTGCCACGAACGGGGACGCGGGGGGACGCCCCGCGCCTCGCCAGCCGGGCAGGGGCGCGGCGGGCAGGGAGGCGGAGAGGCGCTACTCACTGTGCGGGTCGCTCTTCTCCCGGACCCCGTCCACTCTGCCGTCGGGGTTGATCCTCAGGAAGAACCCCCCGTTCTTGCAGTACAGCCGCTTGGGGTCCTTGAAGTGCCCCGGCGGGAAGGTGCCGCTGCCCCCGTCGTCGGGCAGCGCGGGCAGGGTGGTGATGCTCCCCGCAGCCATCCGCCCCGCCGCGGGGCCCCGGGCCCCCGAGCCACCCGGGTGCCCGGCCCCCCGGCCGCGGCCGCCCAGCGTCGCCTCCCGCCGGCTTCGCCCTCGGCCGCGGCCGCCCAGCCTCGCC
>ML675624.1:523501-683054 GCA_007922155.1 Mesoclemmys tuberculata | reverse complement strand
GGGGGAGCGGGCGCTGCCCTGCCCAAAGCCGAGAGGGTAAAAGAGGGCGGTGCAAAGCGACTTAGGAGTGTTGTTTTGTTACAGCACTGGAAAGGTAGTGCAGAAAGATGGAGTAGCAAGCCTTGGAAGAGGCTAGGAAGAAGTTTACATGAAGCAGTGAAGGCAAGAGGAAAATACAAGCTAGTCTTACCCGGTGACTGATGATCTGAGCACATGCGAACAGAAGCATCTACTAGCCAACGGCCACTGGACTCTTCCAGACTACTTTACACATGCAGTCACTTATAAGCAGCTGGGTAGGGATAGAGCTATAAGGTGGACAGAGTACATAAATTACTTTACACTCAAAGTAATCTTAATCCAAGACATTGAAGGTGGTTTTTATAAACACTTGTGAGGTAAACAAGTACAATTATACCCCATTTACAGATGAGGCGGAGAGAGATTACATGATTTGCCCAAGGTCACATAAGATGGCTGTGGCAAAGCCAAGAAAAAAAGACTGATTTAGCCAGAAAAAAAATCTGACTATTGATTACAGAGGATAATGCAGTAGTTTTTATTGGACCTCCAAGTATTTTAATACTGCAGAAAACTTTGGGGCTATGAAGAAGAATCCACTCTCTACTGCATAGCCCATTTTACCTTCCTTCTAGGCTATGAAAAATACACAGAGTATAAGGCCCTACTTCAATTGCAGGATGATTGTTAAAACAAAAACAAAAACACAACAACAACACCACAGCTGAGTTGTGGACAAGCCTGAAAATGGCAGAGAAATAATAATGGACCTTACTATTTGCAGTGAAGTCCATTATTACTTTTCCACCATTTTCTGCTGTTGGACACCTAGACAGAGTAGGGGCTCCTGCTTTCAGCCCTGGGGGAACTAGGGCTCCCACTGTCAGAATTGCAGTGGAAGCCTAGTATTTTGGATTCCAGCATTTTCAGAATATCTCAAGCAAAACAGGGCTTTATAAAGACAGAAACTTCTTCCAATGTTTAGTAATTGTCATACACATCATAGTGCTGAGGGAGATTAGTATGGAAGTCTATCTAACCAGAGTTAGAGTGTTTTCAGTTAAGTTATATGAATATTCTTATTAAATCGGAACATTTTATTTAGTTGCACACAAGCTTGCATAGTAGATCATTTCAACAAAATCTCAGGAAAAGTGTTAGGAACTGATGTAACAATATGGTCCCTATACTGTAATAAGGCATTAGAAATGTCAATTATTTAAATGTATATAATAAATTCAGTGTGTTAAATCTATTGTCATTTGTGTATTTATATATGTGAGAGAATTACTTTAAATTCTTTCTAGTCCTGCTCATCAGTACAAAGCCAAACATTATCAGGTTCTGTGATGGGGCAGTAGTTCAGTCTTCTGAAATTAAGAGGAGTATGGATACTTCAATTCCAGTTAGATGAAGTCTAGATATGTTGATATTGGGGTGTCATGTAGCATTTGTGTGGTGATTTTTGGTGTTGTGGTTTCCCACAGAGGGACTGTTCTGCAAAACCTGCAGACGTAATTCTGCTGTTTTGATGATCAATACCCCTTGCACACAAAACACATTTTTCAAGATCCTTAGGTCCTACACATGCCTACCACAACATGTGGTGTACCTCATCCAGTGCATCAGATGCCACAAAAACTATGTGGGTGAAACCAGAAATCATGACACTCATATAAACTCAGAGAACCATGCTAGAAGACAAAAACATCACATCACCTGTGCACAAACACTTTCCACAAAGTGATCACTCCATCTCTGACCTCAATCCTTGTCCGCATAGGAAATGGGCACAGCCCCTTCAAAAGACAAGCTTGGGAAAACATAGTTACTTACCAGTAACTGTTGTTCTTCGAGATGTGTTGCTCATATCCATTCCACTTAGGTGTGTGCGCGCCCTCGTGCACGGCTCTCGGAGAACATTTCCCTAACAGCCCCCTGTAGGGGCCGGCTCCAGCGCCCCCTGGAGTGCCGCCCTCATGCGGCTGTACGTAGGGCACTGCCAGCCCCTCCCCTCCTCAGTCCCTTCTTTCTGCCGACTCCGACAGCGGGGACGGAGGGTGGGTGTGGAATGGATCTGAGCAACACATCTCGAAGAACAACAGTTACTGGTAAGTAACTATGTTTTCTCCTTCGAGTGATTGCTCATATGCATTCCACTTAGGTGATTAGCAAGCCATACCTTGGAGGCGGGTAGGAGTCAACGGCGAGCTGCCCTCAGCACGGCTCTGCCGACTCGCGCGTCGTCCCTTGACTGATGGACGACAGCGCAGTGCGCAGCAAAGGTGTGCACCGAAGACCAGGTGGCAGCCCTGCAGATGTCATCCAGGGGGAGCCGTTCCAGGAAGGCCGCCGACGCGGCCTGGGCTCTCGTCGAGTGCGCCGTCACCACTCCCGGGAGCTGGACGCCTGCACGCTCGTAGCAGAGCCGGATGCAGGCAGTGATCCACTTGGCGATGCACTGGGCGGAGACCGGGGAGCCTCTCATCCTCTCTGCCACCGCGACGAAGAGCTGCATGGTCTTTCGGAACGGCCTTATCCTGTCCAAGTAGAACGCCAGCGCCCTCCTCACATCGAGGGTGTGTAGTCTCCTCTCATCCTCGGATCCGTGCGGTTTAGGGAAAAACACGGGGAGGAAAATATCTTGGTTACAATGGAACCGAGAGACCACCTTAGGCAGGAACGCTGGGTGAGACCTCAGCTGTACCTTATCCCGGAAGAACACGGTATAGGGGGGCTCTGAGGTCAAGGCTCTTAGCTCAGAGACCTTCCTAGCCGAGCTAATGGCCACGAGAAAGGCCACCTTCCAGGACAGGATCAGCAGGGGGCAAGTGGCCAAGGGCTCAAAGGGGGGCCCCGTCAGTCTATCAAGGACCAGGTTCAGATCCCAGGGAGGCACCGGGTCATGGACCTGCGGGTAGAGCCTCTCGACCCCCCTGAGGAACCTCACCGACATGGGGTGGGAAAACAGGGACCGCCCCTCCATCGGCTGGTGGAAAGCCGAGATGGCCGCTAGGTGCGCCCTGAGGGAGGCTAGCTCTAACCCCTGTAGCCGAAGCTGCAGCAGGTAGTCTAGGACGGCCTGCGCGGGGGACGTGCCGGGGGTTACGCCACGCAACTCCACCCAGCAGGTGAATCTCTTCCACTTGGCCGTGTAGGCGATCTGTGTGGAGGGCCTCCTGCTTCTCAGCAGCACACGTTGGACCTGCTCCGAGCAGGTTCTCTCCTCCTCTGTCAGCCAGAGAGCCTCCAGGCCGTCAGGTGTAGGGAGTCCAGGCTGGGATGCAGCAGGCGACCGTGGTCCTCGGAGAGCAGGTCCGGTCTCCTCGGGAGCTCGATCAGGGGAGCGACTGACAGATCCTGAAGCAGGCAGTACCAGTACTGTCTCGGCCATGCTGGGGCGATCAGGATTACATCCGCTCTGTCCCTCTTGATTTTCAAAAGGACTCTGGGCAAGAGCGGGAAGGGGGGAAACGCGTACATGAGGGTCCCCGTCCATTCGATAAGGAACGCGTCTGAAAGGGAGCCCGGCTCGCGACCCCTGAGCGAGCAAAACCTCGGCCACTTTGTATTCCAAGCTGACGCAAACAGGTCGTTGGGGAACACCCCACTCGCGGAAAATCCTGGCCGCTACCTCCGGATGCAATGACCAGTCGTGTTGGGGTAGAAACGACCTGCTGAGGTGGTCCGCCTCGTTGTTCCTGACCCCCGGGAGGTAAGAGGCAGTTAAACAGAAATCGTACCTCACCGCCAAGTCCCAAAGACGAAGTGCCTCCTGGCACAGAGCCGAGGAGCGCGCTCCCCCCTGCTTGTTGATATAAAACATCGCAGCGGTATTGTCTGTTAACACCTGAACCACTTTCCCCAATAAAGAGTGGCGAAACACCTTGCATGCCAGTCTGACTGCCCTCAGTTCCTTGACATTGATGTGGAGGGCAGTCTCTCCCTGGGACCAGCGCCCTTGCGTGGTCAGACCACCGGTAATATGAGCTCCCCACCCCAGGTCTGATGCGTCCATGATCAGAGTAACCGAGGGGGTGGGAACCTTGAAGGGAATCCCTTCCAACACTGTCCCGGGGTCCAACCGCCAGTTCAGTGACCCCAACACTGAGGGGGGCACCGCGACCACCTTATTCAGGGCGTGCCTGCTGGGCACATAAACCTTGGCCAACCAACCTTGGAGGGGCCTGAGCCTGAGGCGGGCCAACCTCACCAAATAGGTGCACGAGGCCATGTGGCCTAACAGCTGTAGGCACTGCCTGGCTGTCATCGTGGGACACCTCTGGAGCTGCGATATAATCGCTGCCATGGCCTCGAACCTCGAGCGTGGGAGGGAGGCTCTGGCCCGCACCGAGTCTAGGGATGCCCCTATAAACTCTATGCACTGTACTGGCGACAGCGTTGACTTCTGCTCGTTGATGAGAAGCCTCAGAGCATGGCAAGTGGACGGGACGAAGGAGACCGCCTCGCGCACCTGCGACTTGGTCCTGCCCCTTATCAACCAGTCATCCAGGTAGGGAAATATCTGGACCCCCCTGTGCCTCAGGAAGGCCGCTACCACTGCCATACACTTGGTGAACACTCTGGGGGAGAAAGACAGGCCAAAGGGCAAGGCTGTAAATTGGTAGTGGGCACCAGCTACCATAAACCTCAGGTACCGCCTGTGGGCGGGAAGGATGGAAACGTGGAAGTACGCATCCTACAAGTCGAGGGCGACGAACCAGTCCCCTAGGTTCAGAACGGGAATGATGGACACTACGGACACCATGCGAAACTTTAGCTTCCTTATGAACCTGTTTAACCTGCGCAGGTCCAGTATAGGCCTGAGGCCCCCCTTGGCTTTGGGGACGAGAAAGTACCTCGAGTAGAACCCCTTCCCCACCCTCGAGTGGCGGAACCGCTTCTATGGCTCCTTTGAGTAGGAGGGAGTGAACCTCCTGAAGGAGTAATTGCTCGTGAGAGAGGTCCCTGAAGAGGGCCGGGGGGGGGGCTGAGTGAGGGGGGAGGCCAGAAGCTGAAGGGCGTAGCCCCAGCGCACGGTTTTGAGGACCCAGAGATCCGATGTTATCACCCGCCACAGGCCGAGGTATGGCTTTAGCCTGTCCCGGAAAGGCGGGGAGCAACCCAGGGAACGGGAGACGGTGCCACGCTCGGGCGCACCGTCAAAAGTTCCTCTTGCCCTTGGAGGGTCCTTTATATGAGGAATTGGACGACGCTGTGCGGTCGTGCCATCCAGAGCCCCTATTCCTATCCCTGCCCCTCGCGGGGGGGGGGGGGCTAGGCAGTGGCCTAGGTTGCTGCGGCTGCTGGCGGGCTTGTAACCTCGCCGCCTGGGGCGTGTATAGACCCAAAGAGCGCAGCATTGCCCTTGAGTCCTTCAGGGCGTTCAGCTTCTCATCCGTCCTCTCCGAGAAGAGGGCGGCTCTATTGAATGGCAGATCTTGGATGGAGTGCTGCACCTCCTGAGACAGGTCCATGGATTGCAATCACGCTGCCCGCTGCATAGCGACGGCGGAGGCCATCGCCCTACTGGCCGTGTCCGCAGCGTCCAAGGCCGTCTGAGGGCTGCACTGGCCACAGTCAAGCCTTCCTCCAGGACCACGGCGAAGTCCGCAGCCTGGTCCTGGGGCAGGGACTCCGCGAACCTTCGCATGCAGTCCCACAAGTTCAGGTTGTACCTGCCCAGGAGGGCCTGATGATTGGCCACCCTGAACTGGAGCGTCCCTGTGGAGTAGACCTTCCTGCCATAAAGGTCTAGTCTCCTACCCTTCTTGTTCTTAGAGGAGGCGCCCTGAGCCCCCTGCCTGTCCTTCTGGTTGGCAGCGTCCACAACCAGAGTACCCGCGGCAGGGTGCGCATACAAGTATTCATGCCCCTTGGCTGGCACGTAATACTTCTCGGTGCCCTTAGATGTGGGGGCGACCAAGGAAGGGGTCTGCCAAACGGCCTTAGCCAGGCACAGGACCCTTTCATGGACGGGGAGGGCTACCCTAGACGGTCCTTGTGTCCCCACATGCCCGAAGAGGGGGTCCACCTCTTCTTCCAGAACCTTGACCTCCAGGCCAAGATTCGAGGCCACCCGCTTCAGGAGCTCCTGGTGAGCCCTGAAGTCAATGAGGGGGGCCCCCTGGTCCCTGACGGCCGCCTCGTCCGGCAACGAAGAATAGGACGGGTGGCGGGGTCCGGTAGAGGGGCCCTCCCCAGGGTCCTCCTCCTCCTCCACGGAGGAGCGGTCACCCTCCTGCACCGACGGTGCCTGTTGGGGAGGTAACTGGATGACCAAGGCAGTGGCCGACATAGTTCCCTGCCCCATCTGGGATGCCCACGGACCCCACATTGGCCACTTCCAGGGGCCCTGGGGCCAGCTCAGGGGCGGCACCGGTGCAGAGGGCAACGCTGGTGCCGCTGCGAGAGTCGGTGCCAGAGCCGGCTGCAGTGCCGGAGCCGGCTGCGGTGCCGACGGTACTACCTGCTCCTGGCGTCGGGTCCGGGATCCCGAGCCAGGAGATCAGTGCTGGCGATGACGCCGGGAAGAGACGCTCCAGGACTCGCTGCATGACGATCCCGAGGAGCGACGATGTCTACGGTGCCGGCGGGGTGACGCAGACGATGACAAGGACCGGTACCGGGAGAGGGACAACTTGTGATGCCTCTTTCATGGAGCTGGGGAGCGGTGCCGAGAACGCCGTCTCGGTGCCAGGCTGGAACCCGCGGTCGAAGAGCGGCGCCGGGAACGGTGCCGCGACCTGGAGCGGTGCCGTGACGCCTCGTCCGAGGACGAAGAAGGAGAGGAGCCTCCGAGCTTGACTCTCCGGCGTCGGGTGGTGGGCGGCCGATCCCCCGGTGCCGGGGCCACCCACCCTTCGGGGACACCCAGCGTGGGTTTGCCCCGGGACACAGGCCCTGACTCTCTCAGCCGAGAGAGTGCTGGAGGCGTGGGCAAGGCCAACAAGGCTCGAGCCGCCTCGAATGCCTCCGGCGTGGAAGGGTCCTGTACTGGGGGTCCCCAACTCCCAAGAGTCAGGGGAACCTCCCTGGTTGGTGCCGGTGCCAGAGCAGGGGCAGGCGGCATGTCGGAGAGCCTCAGCACCTCCGGGCTCGACCCCGGCCGCTCCTGCGGTGCGGGGGAGCGCTGCAAGCATAGACGGCGCTTCTTCTTCCTCGGCACCAGGTCCTCCGGTGCCGGGGGTGCACTCTGCACCGAGGACACACTCGGTGCCGAGGTGGTCTGCGACGGCTTGGACGCCGGACTTAGCGGGGACTCCATCAGAAAAGCCTTCAGCCTCACTTCCCTTTCTTTTTGAGTCCGAGGCTTGAAGGACTTACAAATACGGCACCGGTCTCTATGGTGCTGTTCCCCCAAGCACCTTAAGCAACGGTCATGGGGGTCGCTGACGGAAAAAACCTTCCCGCAGCCAGCACAGGGTTTAAACCCGGGCGAGCCCGGTATAGCCGGGTCGCCAAGAGCCCAAAGGCTCTCCTACTTCTAACTAAAAACCTTAACTAACTATAAACTAACTCAGTTCAGGGTGAACTGCTAACTAGCTACTCACTTTTACAGGAAAGAAAAACCTGTGAAGAGCAGGGGTTGCTCTCAACTGGCTGTCACGAGCAGAAAGAAGGAACTGAGGAGGGCAGGGGCTGGCAGCGCCCTATGTACTGCTGCATGAGGGTGGCACTCCAGGGGGTGCTGGAGCCGGCCTCTATAGGGGGCTGCTAGGGAAAAGTTCTCCGAGAGCCGTGCACGAGGGCGCGCACACACCTAAGTGGAATGCATATGAGCAATCACTCGAAGGAGAACTTAAATTCATAACTGTTAGATGTTAAAAAGCATGGACTAAACAGACACACTGGTTTAATGGCTCGTTACAATTTGTAACAACCTACTGCTTGCTAACCTTTCATTTTAAGTAGTCTCCTACAAAATGTGAGAGCCCTTTATGCTTAACAATCTGTCCCAATATGTATTTAGCTCCGACACTAATTACCTGACCCAGACCTGAAGAAGAGTTTGGTGAAGCTCAAAACCACCAACAGAAGTGGTCCATAAGAGAGATTACCTCCTCTATCTTGTCTCTTTCAAAGATTATCAAAATTTCATAATAAAGACCAGCACTAATTTTAGTACCATTCCCCTCTTTTTTAGATATGAACTCCTTTGTGAGGAGTTTATTTCCTTCCACTTCAGGGTCCTCTGTCCAGTTCTTTTTCACTCATTTTACCAAAATTGTGCTAATCCAAATCACTAGCAACTTTTCCTGGTCAAATCTGGTGACCTGTCTTCATTTGTACTGATGTATCTGCTAGTTTTAATACCTTTCCCTTTACCACTCTGTGCTTCTGTATAGTTTCTGGTTCTTATTCTACCATAACTTTGATCATTCCTCCTGTGTGTCTTGGCTGTTTCACATTCTTCTCTCTCCAATCCTCAACAGTTACTAATAGTTGCATTGATCATATAGAGTGAAAAAAGAGAAGCACTTTCGTTCTCTCCATAGCTCACAATTACCACCTGTATGCAGCCATGTCATTCTCTGATATTTTTTTCTTGGATAATTCCCTAACTTTTTATATCTGAGCTCCTTTCACCAAAAAAACACACACAAAACACAAAAACAAACAAGACCTAAAGCAAGAGCAAAGTTCTCTGTGATCTTCATGGAGCCTCCATGTCTTTCTTTTTTGCAGTGAAAACTGTGGGGCATTTTCTTTGTGTCAGATTTTTTTTTTAAATTACTTTTGCAGAGAGTATTTGCGTAGGTGATGGTTTCAAGGTTGCAACTGTCATTCTTGAGATAACTCAAAGGCTTTTTCAAGAAGAGGATCATGTAGGACATTTCCTAAAGATTGATTAGGTAAATCTGGAATTTTCGCTGGAAGTTTGTTCCAGAACTGATCTTCTAAATCAAAAATACTGTTCCCTGCTCTTACACACTTAGTTCTGGACTTTATGATCTGCAGTGTTTGGTGGTTCATAGATAAAAACGTGGTCTCTAATGTAGCTGTACCAAGGTTTTATATGTTTCATGCAGCCTAGACCTCTGAGGAATGGGACAGCTGCATTCTGTTCCAGCTATTCACCTACCACCACTCAGTTTAGCAGAAGAGGAATAATTGGAGACACTGTAGTGGTGATACATCTACTTCTGCTATATCATGTGGGTAGACTGGCACCACCTGTGGTCTACAGTGCCAAAAATTGTAGCAGTGTCTCACAGTACAAGTGTGGAGACCATATTTTCATCCATGGCAATAAGGAAATTGTCATTAGGGCTGTGTCTGTGCTGTCCCCTGATTGGGATGCACCTAGGATGTTGTCTGATGTCATGTTGTTGGAGCTTGATGGTTATATAAAACCATCTCAATTATTTTGCCCAGGAAAGGACTATTAGAGACAGGACAGTAGTTGGAGAGATCAGAGTTGAGTGAGGACTTTGAGCAATGGGCAGATTATTGCCTTGTTCAAGAAGTTTGGCAACTTTGCACTCTGAATAAGGCACTAACAATCTATTAGTCGTAAGCATAGCCTAGTTCTTGTTCTTCACTTGTGGTCACCAGCCATGTGTGCCAGAGATCTATTTCAGAGGTTGTGGCTGTAGTATTTTTCAGGGCTTCTTGAGCCTCAACCAGTATGATGGGGCTAAGCCGGTGGTGGCAGAGCGAGTATGATCTGGTCAAGAATAGACTTTTCTTTTCCAAGTATTTCCATATATATGTAGTTAATCTCAGCAAGTTACATTAACGTTCTTCATGGCATTTTACATTTCAGTCTGATTTCTGGGTTGTGCAGACAACTCAAGGTCCTATGGCTAAAACTGAAATTCCTACTTAATGAATCTTCTGCACTTCCCCCATTCTCTATTACTGCTCATAATGCCACCATCTCTCCTTTTACTATGTTCCACAAAATTGAGCTTATCCTTCCTCATAAAGATGATAAAAACTTGCCACGTCTTCCTTCACAACATCCCTAAAATTTCTCCCTTTTTCTCCATTAGAACTGCAAAGATAACCAAGTCAATAGAGCTCTCATATCAGCCACCACAGCCTCCTTCTCTCCATTTCAGTCCATTAAAAAATGCCAGTGACAAAAATCATCTTTTGCTACTCTGATCATGTTGCTCTCCTGCCTCAGTTCAGCTCTTGCATACCCCTTTGCAGCTACTTCCCCTCCACCCAAGAACCACTTTATTGCTTCCAGACATTTTCATGCACTTAATTTCTCTCCTCGTGCCTAGAACATGCTCCACGCTAGAACACGCAAAGCCCTCTTCCTAATTCAAAAATATACTTCTTAAAAAACCCTACCAATTCTGTTACCTATTCCATTTATCATGCCATTTGTTTTTTTATCCTGTACTGTTTTGTAACCAGACAGGACTCTGTTAGTTTGTCCCTCTGAGAAGAGAACCTGTTACTTTATGGCACTGCTTTCATATTTCTAGGTCATAACATAAAATGGCACTTTATATACACAGATATACAATGTACCTTACAGAGATCATCCCACTGAAGAGAGTGAATAACTTTTTTTTATTTTTAAATGAAGTATAGATAGTCTCAAGTTATCACTGTTCAGTATATATGACTTGAATTTCTATGGAACATCTATGGAACATAGCCCAAAACGGATGCATCATGAGGAAATAAAAGCAAACATTACTCTGGCTATAGTTATATGAAATCTTTGGTGTCGGGCGGGGGTTGGAAGAGATTTCTGAAGTGTATTTCACAAAGATTAAGTAACATATTTAATGAACAGTGTTCCTTCAGTGTTTAACTTTAGTCAAAATTCAGAATCGAAACTAAAGTAATTTCACGGTCTTTTCAATAGATAATGACTACAATCCTAACATTATAGGATACCCTCCCCCTTTGCAATGGAACTGATTTTAAAAAGACTTAATACAAATGTACTGGGTTCATTCCAGCACAGTATAGCCATAGTATGCTGAACCACCCAAGTCCCAGAAGGCAGCAGATTGACAGCATACTAAACTAAACTACTCAGGGGAAAGCTTGGCCTATCACACAATCTAAAACACTCACCAGAAACCCCCTCCTTAAAGGCAAATTGCCTGAAGGGAAGTACACTCATCCAAGTAAGCACCTCAGCTTCTATGCTCCTATTACTAAAATGCACCAGTGGGTAGTTCAGACTATTAAACAGAAAGGGGAAAAAAGAATTACTTGGAAGTGTTAGGAGGAGAAACGCTGCCCCCCAGATCACCAGTCTGTTGCAGGAGTCTTGTTTCCTGGGGTTCTCTTTGGGAGGGAGTTGTCTGATCTCATGACCGCTTTCCCTGATTCATGTCCAATGTTGAATCGTTAGCAAAGAGGCAGAAAACTTTGGGCTGTGGCTCCTTTGAAGTTCCTCTTTGGCAGACTCCTGTTCAGCCAGCCAAGGGAAAAAACCCTCCATTACTTCAAGGATTCACATCTCCCACAGGATTCTCAAAGCCTTGCTTATCATGGATGGCATTTGCTTTGGACAGAGCAAGATTCTGGGCCAAATTCTCTGCTGATTTAATTGACTTCAGTGGAGTTACGCTAGCAGTCAATTTGGCCCTCCGTTTCCAAGAAGGGAGCAGCTGCCAAATATCTAATCACAGTCATCAGGGAGAGTATGTCTCCTTTGGAACAGGAAGTAGTCTGCATGGCCAGGAATTGTATGAGCCAGCAACTAGTCTCCTCTTAGTGAGCTTTTAATATACCGTAGATACTGGGCCCCAGCTCCTAAAATGTAGCTATACATATAGACACTATTCTACCCAAAATTCTGAATTTGAATGCCGTAATAAGAATATGTATTATGAACAATTATATAGGTACTTCTGAAACATAGTACAGTATCAGCTGGTTAATATTCGGTACCTAGACAAGTTTGTCCATCCTAATCCAAGGCAGACTTTCTTTCTGAGAATGGATATCAAGGCAAGGAAGAAAAATGTGTACAGGAATCAGGAAGGGTCCAGAAAAAAGTTTCTGCACAACTCTGTATTTTTAAAACTTATTTCTTCAGATTTCCCTAACTGTAAAATCCTGCGTGCGGAGTGCTTCTCAGAAAATTTAAAAAAGTATACATCACCAAAAAGAGACAGAAAAGGGCTGCCTAGAAATATATATTCACATTCACCCTCCCATGTCTGAACAGCTTTAGAGAAAAAAGTATAACTATGTTGAAGCAACAGTGCAAGAGACTCTGATGCAGAAAAATGGCTTTTGTGCAAACTGTCCAATCCATTATGATTGGAACACATTTCAGTAGCTTCTGTAGAAAAAAGTTACACTTTTTTTCAGTCACATGGTTTGGGTTGGTAGTAATAATTACAAATTTATATCTAGATTTGATAACCAGCACACATTGCTGTAGTAGTGAGCTAGTGAATGTCCTTCAGGGCCTGGATGAAAGAACAAAGGGGACGCTCCAATATGACATGCTCCATCATTTGAGACTGGTGGCCACTGCCATATTCAGGTGTCTGCCTCATTTTCCATTTAAAGAAGGTTTGTCCACATCTCCCATGAGCTGTCCTGATGTGATTCTACCTGCACCAGTCTTTATAACAAATCAAAACCCGACAGTTCCTCAGCAGGGTCAAAAATGAGCTGTTTGTTTTGAGTGGTTGAAACACTCCATGTGGTTTTCCGTTGAGCTTCAGCATCGAAGTTGAGTGTAAGGGTCTTGATGTGGTTTCATGGAGGATTGCAGAATTTTAATCTTATCTTTGTCGGGTTCTGCAGGTCATCATGCAACGGGATCCTTCTGTTTGCATTGACATGGTTAAGAAAGCAAGATGTCTGGGCAGATCTTCTAATCGGTGGCAGCCAGTCAACTGGGGTTGATTTGAGCATACCTGACACAATGCATGTGTCGTTATTGACTATCAAGGATTTTAGTGTGGTTGCCGTGAGACCACAATGCCACACAGTATTCAGCTGCACATGTACCAAAAACAATGAGAGTTCTGTAGCACTTTAAAGACTAACAAATGTACCAAGGCAGTTGTTACAGTTCATAGGGTTTGAATTGGAGCCCCATGAGGTTCCAGCCAGTTTCCTAATAAGCATGATACGAGACCTGATCTTATTGCAGGTGTTCAAGGTGTTGCTGGAAGATGAAACTCCAGTCCAATGCAATGCTGAGATACTTTGGATTAGCCTCATGGCTGACTCTCCCCACAGAACTGCACCTAGAGTTTGGTATTAGTCATTTTATTGTTCAGATGGAAAGCAATCACCATGGTTTCTCTCAGGTTACATCTAAGCTTCCAGCATTGGAAATAATCAGCCATTATATTAATATTTCAGGTTAGATTCAGCTGATAGTATGGAGGCTTGTGTGCTGAGCAGCTAGGGCAATGTCATCTGCATACATGAATTTCCTCAACTCCATCATTGGTATATCCACAGCGTACAAATTAAAAAAAGCATCAGGGCCAGGACAGACCCCTGAGGGATACCTGAGTTAAGAGTTCTTGGTCTGCTGATCTGGCCAATAAGGTGTACCTTAACGCGGCAGCCCCTGGTCATCACCACCAAGAGACTGATGGTTCGTCAGCAGGGAATGATGTGGGAGATCTTGAAGAGTCCCTGTCTCCAGATGGTGGTGTATGCCAAGGACAAATCAACAAGGGCAATCCTGGTCTTCAGCTTACGTTAGA
Source organism: Mesoclemmys tuberculata (assembly GCA_007922155.1). Taxonomy (NCBI): domain Eukaryota; kingdom Metazoa; phylum Chordata; order Testudines; family Chelidae; genus Mesoclemmys; species Mesoclemmys tuberculata. Next base: position 669,369 of record ML675624.1, on the reverse strand, counting down.
ATCCTGCCTCAGTGATTAGAGCTACTTAGTCACAGCAATTCCTCTTCGGGCAAAATCCTGCCTGCTCCACTGGAGTGTCTTCCATAATGCCAGACAGAAGGCAGAGTAGTGCCCATTCATGAGCTTGTTGATGGTTGAGAGAAGAAAGATGGGACGTGTTACCAGATTTGCCCGTCACTTTGAGGTATGCATATTTATTAGGGTTACCTTCCTGGAAGAGGGGGTGATATTCTATTAATGTGCTGCTTGGGTTACTTGTGTGTTCATATAGCTATAAGTCCCCTCCCAATGGAGCTATCCTGCAGGACCTAAGGTTTTCAGATTCAAATAAACCGCCCACAGATACACACAACCATTCCAGATTAACTGAGTGCACCTGAGCAGACCAGGCTATCAGCACTCTCAGCTGACCCCTTATACGTCCCTGAACTCAACAGGCTGGGTGACACAGCACTGTCAGCTGTCACCCTCATGTGCCCCTCGCATAACTCCAGAATGGAGCACACTTACGAGCAGGCTGGGTCCAAACAGCACTTTCCAGCTGCGCCCCTTATATACCCGCTGGACTCAATCAGGCTGGGTCAAACAGCACTTTCAGCTGTCACCCTTATGTGCCCCTGGACTCCATAGGCTAGTCAGAGCAGCACTTCTCAGCTGCCCCTTTTATAGGTCTCTCTGCAACACAATTGTTCTAGCAGTAACCCCCTTGATAAGCAAACCCCATAGGATTTTGGGTATTCCAGAGATGTTTGGTTTAGGTAAAAGAAGTGCTGCTAAAAGATAGGGAAGCCAAGAACACAGAGACAGAGAGAGAGACAGAGAGAGAGAAAAAACCTGGCAACCAGCTTGATTATAACAGTTAGTTTATTGCCAGGTATAAAAAAAACTTATGATACTAATAGTGATTCCATACAAGGAGAGAAAAACAGTCTAACACTTACAGTACAACAAAATTACAGTAAGAGTACTGGAGAAGGCTAGCCCAGGTTTGATTACAAAAGTTATACCTGGATATATATATAAATATGAGAGAGAGAGAGGAGAGAGAGAAGATGGTTGGGGAATCTCACCACTCCTTGCAGCTCAGAAGTTCCCAGGAGACAGGCTGTTCAGCTTAGGGTCAGGAGCGCTTGAGAGAGAGGCAAAGCCCACAACAGGATCAGTCAGGAAATGGGGAAGCAGGCAGCATTTGGGTCCAGGCATCAGAACAGAGGTTTGAACTTGGATAGGGGTTTTTTGTAGAACCAGGTTTGTTTATGGGTAAGCAATGTCTCAATGAAGTACCCCAGGGTGGTTTTCTTTATGCTGGACAATAGGAGCTGATCACTCCCAGCTATGGTCAATGTTCCTTGGGGGAGCTCACAATGCAACCAGGCAGATTCAGTGTTTTGCATATCAATCACTAGAATGGTCTGATACCTGCTGAGCTGGATTGATGTAGGTGAGAGTTCATTTACATCAAGAGCAGAGATCTCCCATCATGCAGTGCATCCCTGCCTTGCCAATCCAGAGTTCAGTGTAGTTCCTGCTTTGGAGCTTGGTTCTCCATTCTTCATGCTAATTCTTGTTCCATCTTCGATGTAAATGAGGCTCCAGTTCTCCATTCAATGTGCTAATTGAGATGCCTCTTTTTACATCTTCTATGTAGAAGAGGCATGTGGAGTTGTCTCAATCCTATCACCTTTGTTTGGAGGGTTTAGGAGTGTCTCACAGCCTTTTCATTGCTTTTGTTTCTGGTTCAAGCAGAGGCTGGGGGTGGTGGTTCAGGTGAGCCAGATAGAGAGTAGTGGTTTTGCGCCCTGGTTCCCCAAGAACACAGAGCTGCCAGGTAACGGGACGGTAGCTGGTTGCATCACTGGGGGTTTCCCCAGGCTTCAGTAAGTCAAGTCAATCATTGTTGCCTGTCGCCAGTTTATTGATACTTCTCTGGTTCTATGGTAAAAAGCACCACCAGCCATTCCTGTCTCCATCTCCCCAGGTTCTTAAGAAACTCTGGAAGAATGCCATCAACCCCTGCAGCTTTGGTTTCTGACAGTGCAACACTGATGTCCAATAGAGAGGGAGTGGAAATTCTTCCAGATATTGGTGAAGGTTCTATGGAATTCCCACTTAACCTCCTGGCATGTGATCTTTTCTGTTAGCATCTTGTTGTTAGAACGATGAGACATGACAGCATTTGCTGTCACCTTTGCTGCGTGTCACATTACTGGCTGGGATCCTTCAAGTTGCCACAAGAGCGTCCATGCCTTGCAGCTTGAATGAATAACAATTTTAAAAAAGGCTTTCAACAGTCTCTTTCCACCTTTCCAAGGATGCAAGCAATGCAGTGGCTTTATCTGTGTCGCAGCTCCTTCCACATTCCCCCAACAGGGACTCAGATTTTTTCATCCAGAAGGGAGTGAAGGCCCTGCAGTGACCATGCGAGGTGTACTTCTTAAGATGTATAAAATACACTTTTCTAAGACTATTATACAAAATTCTTTCAGAGTATGAGTTTATAAGATTGGGCCTTAAAATAGAGCAACTCATCCTCCAGATCAGTTAGTTCTTCCATTGTCACTTCACATCTGGGGAGGTTAATACTCAGTCAAGTACATGAGAGTTTAGCTACATGGTTCTTGTACTATAGTTATGGAAATTTTACAGCGAAATCCCATGTAATGTGCCGAAGAGTTACTCTTAGAAAATACCAATTTTAAAGTGTGAATAATATTGGAAGGCAGATTTCAATTTTGAGGACTTATGCTCTTGCAGATGTTTTTCATGATACATATTTAAAATTCTTTAAGATGTTGTTTTAAATAAAAATAAGTATTAAAATCTGGAAGAGACTCCTGTTGTACTACCAGAATTTGCTTCTACTCTGCATGGTTCAAAAAGGACCATTCATTTTTATTTGTTAGTGTATTTGCCATTTCAACTGACTAATTTCTTTTGTAAATGCAGTCCTATTTTTCCCCTTTTTGTTATGATGCAATCAATAGAAATATTTATTTTATCACAGAGCTGAAGAATAACTATAAACATGCATTTAAACTATCACGAATCAGAGGAAGCACTAATCTGTGTAGAGTATTTGTGGAAAACATGCTATTTCTGTTCAGAGCAAAGTTCTGAATGCATTCATCTCCTAATGGATGATGAGAGATGTTTTGGTTTTGTATTGTTCGGTTTGTCTTCATGAGTAGTTGATACTGGAGACATAACAGTCCATTGTGACTGGAAAGGGAGAATTTACAACCTGATGAGGCCAAAGATGGAAAAGTGTTAAGTTTGAGTAAGAGGCTGAAGTTGGAAGAACATAGCAAAACAGCTGAGAAACAGTGCCAGTTGTTATGGCTATTGAGGATTAGCAGTAGGCTTGGCTTCTATGAAGCTGGAAGTGAAGTATCCAAGGCAGGACGATGAAGCAGTCAAAGTGAGAGGCATGGCAAAACTACGGTATATATCCAGACAAAAGCTATGTTAGAGTGAAGTCAAAGTTGAGAGTACTTAATAGTTCAAGGTAAAACATTACAGGGATGTTGCAATTATTCCCAAACCAAGTATTATAAACTCTGGGAATTCAGAGATTGATATTAAATTTAAAGAAAGCCAAACACATTAAAAGATGGAAATGCACAGTTAGGGTGGCCTAACAACCTTAACTCTTCCCTATAACGACACCACATAGTGACCAAATTATTATAGTTCAGGCAGATCAAGTTAATTAGATTTTGACATAGTTGCAGCAGTGTTGCAACTGTGTCATCCCATGATATTAGAAAGACAAGGTCGGGGAGGTCATTTCTCTGTGTAGCTCAGAAGCTTGGACCAACTTCTGTGTGACAGGGTCAGGCCAGAGGGCTATGCAAGGGTGCTGGAAGGCATGTATATTAGCCCCAGGCTCAGCAAAGCCCTATTCCCTGGGTGATTCAGCTGGGGCTGATTAGGCAATTAGGCCACCTGGGGCTGCTTAACTAATTAGGCCACCTGGGGCTGTTTAGGCAATTAGGACACCTGGGGCCAATCAAGGAGCCCGCCCCAAACACTTAAAAGCCTCCAGTGCAAGCAGGCAGTTGTGGGTAATAGAGTGAGGAGTTTGGAGAGAGGAGGTGTGGAGGAAGAAGGTTGGAGTTACAGTTTGGAGTTTATGGTTTACAGTTTGGAGATTGGCAGCTTGAGGCCTGCAGTTCGGAGTTGGCAACTTGGAGCTGGGGAAGCAGGGAGTGGACCACGGACTGACCCCAGGGAAGGTAGCAGTACTCAGGGGCAGAGCGGGCCCCGGCCCCTCCCAGGACCTTCCCCCAGCTGCACCACCGGCCAGCCCGGAAGAGCGCAAGACCCACGAGGGCGAGATACCGCTTTCTCCCCCGTCCCACCTTGTCACATCTGTTAATAGAGACAATAAAAGATGTTACCTCACCCACCCTCTGTCAGACATTTTTTTTATTTAGTCTCATGATATTATTAGGCAGAGTGACTACTTCTACAAAGATGTGCTTGGGCACAGGGAAGAAAGTGTACAGGGAGCCTCTTCTCCCACTTCAGTGCAAAGAGGATGCAATTGATTGCTGTTTTGGAGACTATTTTCTGGAAACTAATACTTGTTAGCAGGTGCATAATATAGCCACTTTAAAAAAAAATAGAACAGTAGGACAGGAAATGCATATAAATAGAAGGTGGATATTTCCTCTATCAACAGCTCTAAGGGCCTTCACTATGCTATGCTCAGTAAAAAGTACCCTGAGAAATCTGTGTGTCAGAACATAAACCTACCTAGATAAAATTCAGAAAGCAATAAAACTTGAGTTAAGGACTTTTTTCTCCCATTTCAAATGTAGTTCTTACCTGCATGTAAAGGCTGTGAGATGCAGGACTTATAAGGCTCATCTCTGAAAGGCATTCAGAAAATATTACATTATTTTTCCCCTCATTGGTATATTCAAGAATAAAAAGGCCAAATATTCTTCTTTTTGGGGCTCTAGAAAAAAGGAAATTTATACCAGATTCACAAGTAGTAGAAACATCTTTCCTGCCATGCAGTTTTCATTGTTCAGTTTCACACAGAGGAGAGAGGAATAGACAAGTAAATCTTAGAGGTAAAGCTCTGCATTAGTGATAAGACTTATTAATAGAAGTGGATTAACATTGCAATACTTGCCAGGAAACTCTTGTCCTGCACTATTTTTGAAGAGATATTAGGCATTAGCAAGAAAACACTCAGAATCAAATTCTTCTTAGTGACAGTCTGCACTAGCAGAAAATGTTGCAGGAGGAATCCCACAATTTGTTTTCAGTGGATCCACAGATCTGGGCCCCATTGAAGGGATCCTCATAACACAGTATTGCTCATGTGTGAGGACATTACAAACCAAGTGTCATACAGTGAGGTAAAGAGAATTCTGATAGCTACGGAAATACATTCAACTTTCCTGGGACATGAGCGCTAAGGGGCAACTGTTTCACCCCAACTCAACAAATAAGGCCATCAGACAGATGCTGACTGCCTCCAACAAAAGTATCATACTTCCCTTTTCTTCACCCCAGCAATATCAAAGTACAAGTATCTCCATCACTACTGCACAATGCCAAGCATAATGCATTTCAGTTTGAAATGGTGTGTTAAATCTAATACAAATATAGCTGACTGCATCAAGACACTTGACTGATAATAATTAGAGGGAGAAAAGCCATATAACTTCATTTTAATGCAGATAAATCCATCTCTGGCTTTTAATTTTAGGGAAGGAGAAAAACCACCACCAAACCATTTTGAGAGAGCCTCCAGTGTTGGGGTGATATAAATTCCTATTGCTCCTCCACACCTTGTTCATCTGTCCATGTGACAGCTAATACTGAAGAAATTCCGGTTAGAACTTTTCTACTCTATTAGCTATAAAAAAATTCCCAAGTGCTTGTATTTTTAATACCACCATGCACAAACACATCACCTACAATACTCAAAATACTATAAATGCAGCTGTTCAAGCCAGTTGGCTCTGGCCAAGTCTTGCTGGTTCTTGGAGAGGAGCTTAGAATATTTTTTTTTTTGTCTGTAGTTTATGGAACTGTCAACTTCTGTCCCCAGGCCAAATAGAGTCTGTAGACAGCCAAAGTGTGATTTTCCCTTAATACTGTCCAGTCCATGATCTCATATCTGACCTGGAACAATCACCCTACTAGGGTGCAAGAAGTTTAATCTTCAAGATTGTTTAGTCCTTATTCTTTTCTTAAGCAGAGGCTACGTGCTCTTATATGAGAACTACCATTAAGTTCATTTTTTCTTAAAATAAAAATCAAAGAGTGAACAATTACTACAGCTGTAAACACAAGGATTTGTGTAGGAAGAATTTTTGTCAAGTGCTGCACTCTTAAACAGGCCTGGATTAACTATCTCCTGAGAACATGACCCTTTCATTTAAGATTTCTGAAAAACTGAGGTAGCTAATCTATACATTGTTATTTTCATGAAAATCCATTGCTAGAGACAAGTTTTTATTTACTTATTTCCAAATGTATTTTGCAGCAGGGAATAAAGACATTTGAACCTTGGCTTCTTTTCCTCACACCAATTTAGAGTTCCAAGAAAAGTTCCCATCGCTAAGAGATGCAAGGCACAGTCTAGTTTGGTCAATTTCTCCTTCTCTAATGAGACCTTAGAATTCATACCTTTTCTTTCACTAATGAATCTATAATCAGCTCAAATAAATAATCACTATAACAATAAAAATACAGGTCAACATTGAGGCCAACTATGTTAGCCACAGATAGCTGCATTGCCGATTTAGAAGTGTATTATGTCATGCTTTTCTAAGCGAGACTGTGCTAAATTTGGAGACACTCTTTGAAGTATGATGCCCCCAACAATATTACAGTTACACACAGAAGTGGCATTAAAAGCACATTAAGATTGCAAAGCCAGGCATTCAAAAGCTAGAAAGTGCCAGTATTACTATTGCCTGCATGTAAACCTAATTTGGCCCTCTTGTGCATATGCATTATGACCAGTCTTTAATTACACGATCACATACAGGAAAAAAAAGTAAGACCCATGCCTCATTTTGTGCATGATGTTTACTTACTGAAAAGTGAGTAAACAAAATATTTAATAGCTGTCCTTTATGTGGCCTTATTTACTGCACACTATTCAAACCCTGCTCTGAGCACAAAATTTTAGTTCTCATGGGCTTTGCTATGGTGCTCAACACTATAGTATCAGAATGCTTCACAAATATTAATGAATTGATTTTCACAGCTTCCCTGCAAGCTGAGGAGGTATCTCTATTTTACATGTGGGGAACTGAGGCACAGCAAGATTAAGGTGAAAAGAATCCACTAATTTTGAGTGCCCAATTTGGGACACCTGCTACCTGATTTTTCAGAGTACATAACATTATCTAGTACCTTATACTTATACAAAGCAAAGCCCCCATAGACTTCAGCCGCAGAAGTGCTGAGCACTCATGGCTGCAAAAATCAGACTGTAGGATCTCAAGTTAGGAAAACAGTTAGCAACCACTTATGAGAAGTTCAATTTAAGTGACTTGCCCACCATCACAAAGGAACTGTATGGCAGAGGCAGGGATAGAACCCCTTTCTTCATAGGAGCATTCAGCTGCTTTAAGCACAAGACCATCCTTTCTCTTCCTGCAATCCCCTGCCTCATTCATTAGCCACTTTTCAGATTCTGTAAAAAAAAAAAAAAAAAAAAAAAAAAAGAAATATGGAGCAAGGGTCCTATAGACAGTGTCCTTTATGCTTCTTCAGGGCAGATCCATTCTGTGCTTTGTGTGAGATGGGTTCTGGGGGAATCCAATACGTGATTATGTAATTAGAGACTAACATAATATAGATGCACAAAGAGACCAAATTAAGGCGGCATAGAAAACCTTCCCCAAAAGCTACGAAAAGCCAGAAGGGTTTCTTTCCCTTTACAACCTTAATGCTCTTTTAACCTAGTATTGTATGCAGTTTCTTAGGTTTTAATAAAAGTAAACTGAAAAAGCCAGAAATTCTAGCACATGGTACCATGCTGACATTCAAAGGGGTTATTTGCACGGTTGGATCTTTTAGAGGCCATAGAGACTTCTGGTATCAGTTACTTTTATTCTCCTTGCATTCACCTCAGGCAACCCCCTCCACCTGGGTACCAGCAGGGGGTCAGTCACTGCGTAGGCTCCCTGCTCCCAGTTCCAGTGCCTACACCTGCCGGCAGCTGCAATTGCAGGTAAATCCTGTTCAACCCCAAGCCAGAGCATGCCTCGGGCAGACAATATTTGAATTTTAGCTGCAAAGCACCAGCTACTCTTTACTGAAGGTGTGTGAACAGCAACTTCTCTAAGGCTTATGATTTGGATGGATTTATATAGGGACAAAAGCACATCCCTTACACAAAGGCTAGGTGGACAGCTAGGACTCCTCCCTGCCCAGCATGCTTCTGCCTCTCCAACTCTCAAATCCTCCAAGCCAGCAGTGAAGGGAGAAAAGGAATTGGACCCACGGCAGAGATGAGCTTCACTGCTGCCTTTTATTCTGTCTGCCCAGCAGGGGGAGAAGCACATCTCTGGCAAGAGGCTGCAACTGAAAACCTTGGTCCTGAACTCAGCCATTCAACAGCAGTTCCCCCAGAGGCTGGGTGAAGAGACTTTGCCAAATGCTGCTGGCACTACAGATAAGCAGTGCATGAGATTGGACACACACCCTCCAATCCTTCTCCACTTTTGCTGGATAGTGTTGTCCTTGAAAGTTTTGCAAGGGGGAGGGAGGATGACAATGGATTTTAGGCCACTTATGACATCCCCTGATCAATCTGCAAGCCTCCTCAAAGTTGCAACTTTCAGTTATGGAAATACAGATTATGCAAAGATTGCTTCGGAGCCTTGATCTTTACTGTTCTAGAAAAAACCACCACATTTTATGGAAAGTGTCATTTCATCGGGATAATTTGTTCCAAGCTTGAATACGCTTTCTGAAGACAACGTAGAAATATAGGAACACCTCTTCAGAATAAAAAAGTCTTAATTACAAAGCACTCCATCCCTTGTGCCAAGAAACTCAGGACGCTACATAGGTTAAAATGTAACAGCAGCAACTGAAGCACATAAAACCAAGTAAAATACCTTTTGGGGATTTTTTTTTTTTTTTAGTATATTTTTAAAGGGCGGGGTTTAGTCATTTTCTAGTACCATAAATTTTTCTATATTCCAGGAGTTTAAGTGTATATTTTGAGGCTAGCACTTCAGAAAGAAGTTAGTATAATGTATAGAGGCTGCGTTTTGCTACCCTTACCGACAGTGTTGAGCAATCCCTCACACTCTGAGTAGCCTAATGAAACTAATGAATGATTTTCAGCACAGAGCAAGGAAGTGGTGATAAAAACTGGCTTTAAGAACCCAGTTCATTTCTTGTGCTACTTGTTTACAGATCCCAAAGTGAGAGATACAGAGTCTTTTTGTGCATAATTTATGCCCGCAACAATGTGTATGTGCAAACCCAATTTTGAAAGTCCCATTAACTCAAAGGTCAGAGGACAGTTTGGCTGAGATTAATGAAGGTTTCAAGATGCAGTTCCCAACAATAGTTCACTTGCAGTTTCTCAGAAGAGTCTTCTCAGTCTTCCTATTCAATAGTGTACTCATTTATGGATATAATTTATGGGTTTGTCATCTGATGAATCATTTTAAAAGACTGAGTTAATATTGAATACTTCCTTAACTAATTAAGTTAGATGTTGCATTTGAAGGTCAATTTTTCTGACTAAGAAGTTTGGGGTTTTTTTCTCTTCCATTGTGGTCTTCCAAAAGCAACAAAAATAAACACAAACAAAAAGGACATTAACTTCACTGGTATTAGTCTCTGCTTATGACAATGTGTAGGCTATACAAAACCTAGGGATCCAAATTAGTCACTCTCACCATCTGTGTGGGCCTGTCTATTATAGACTAACCCAGATAAAATTGGTCATACTACATTGCTTCATACAAAAGGGCAACAGTTCCTATTCAGTTGCAGAGATTAAAATCAATCACTGTGGGTCGTTTCAATCTACCAGTATGTGTCTGTGGGGGTCAACTGCTGGGGCCAATTCTTCCTAATACAAGATGGGGGGAGGCGCGCTGGAGGAGAGAAGATGAGGCTCTTGTGTGGATGTAGCCAGAATTTTAGTAGATTAATGCAGACGGATCATGGGCCATATACATTTCAGGCCAATTTCTGTTCTCATATATACCGATGCAAGAGAATTTGCTCATAAATTCTGAGATTTGAATTAGAGAAGGAGAAAGTGAGTTAACCGTTCCTTTATTTTCTTAGGGATGAATCCACCTTCTTGCCCACCCCTTTACAGCTACAGAGGGCCCCTATGCTGCGGAGTTGGTGAGGTTTTACTATGCAAGCTGAGAGGTTGAAGGTGCAGTATGGAGTCAGGTGCTATGCAAATATCCGCATCACTACTTCTGCCCTCACATGGCACCATGCAGAAGGAAGAAAGTCTTGCATGGAACTTCATCTCTCCACTCTGCAAGGGCTTAGTAAATGCCCGATGTAGGTTACACATACAGGTAGAGACAAGGTGGATGAGGTAATCTTTTATTGGAAAACAGAAGTTGGTCCAATCAAAGATAGTCCCTCCCCCTGTTACCAGATTTGCCCATCACTTTGAGGTATGCTTATTTATTAGGGTTACCTTCCTGGAAGAGGGGGTGTGATTCTATTAATGTGCTGCTTGTGTGTTCATAGGGTTACAAGTCCCCTCCCAGTGGAGCTATCCTGCAGGACCTAAGGTTTTCAGATTCAGATAACCCCCCCACAGATACACACAACCATTCCAGATTAACTGAGTGCTTCTGAGCAGACCAGGCTATCAGCATGCTCAGCTGACCCCTTATACGTCCCTGAACTCAGCAGGCTGGGTGACACAGCACTGGCAGCTGTCACCCTCATGTGCCTGTTGCACCACAACAGAATGGAGCACACTTTGGACCCAGCCTGCTCATAACAGCACTTTTCAGCTGTTCCCCTTATGTGCCCCCTAGACTCAATCAGGCTGGGTCAAACAGCACTTTCAGCTGTCACCCTTATGCGTCTCTGGACTCCGTAGGCTAGGCAGAGCAGCACTTTTCAGCTACCCCTTCATATACCTCATTGCAACACAATTGTTCTAGCAGTAACCCCCTTGATAAGCAAACCCCATAGGATTTTGGGCATTCCAGGGATCTTTGGCTTAGGTAAAAGAAGCGTTGCTGCAGAGCAAGGTAGGGAAGCCAAGAACACAAAGGAGTAAATAGAGACAGAGAGAGAGACAGAGAGAAACTGGCAACCAGCTTGATTACAATAGTTATACACCTGGCAATAAACTAAAACTTATAATACTAATAGTGATGCCATACAAGGAGAGAAAAACAATCTAACACTTACAATACAACAAAATTACAATTATTGGAGAAAGCTAGCCCAGGTTTGATTACAAAAGTAGAAAGTTATACCTCTGTGTGTGTGGGTGTGTGTGTGTATAAATAAATAAATAAAATAAATAAAGAGACAGAGAATTGGGAAAGATTGGGGGGGGGAGGTAGGGCGGGAGAATCTCACCACTCCTTGCAGCTCAGAAGTTCCCAGGAGACAGGCTGTTCAGCTTAGGGTCAGGAACACTTGAGGGAGAGGCAAAACCCACAACAGGATCAGTCAGGAAAGCATTTGGGTCCAGGCATCAGAAGAGGAGAGCAAGAGAGAGATTTGAACTTGGGTAGGGGTATTTTGTAGAACCAGGTTTGTTTGTGGGTAACAATGTTTCAATGAAGTACCCCAGAGTGGTTTTCTCTATGCTGGACAATAGCAGCTGATCACTCCCAGCTATGGTCAATGTTCCTTGGGGGAGCTCACAATGCAACCAGGCAGATTCAGTGTTTTGCATGTCAATACTCGAATGGTCTGATAACTGCGGAGCTGGATGGGTGTAGGTGAGAGTTCATTTACATCAAGAGCAGAGATCTCCCATCATGCAGTGTGTCCCTGCCTTGCCAATCCCAGAATTCAGTGCGATTCCTGCTTTGGAGCTTGGCTCTCCATTCTTCATGCTAATTCTTGCTCCATCTTCAATGTAAATGAGGCTCCAGTTCTCCATTCAGTGTGTTAATTGAGATGCCTCTTTTTACATCTTCTATGTAGATGAGGCATGGGGAGTTGTCTCAATCCTATCACCCTTGTTGGGAGGGTTTTAGGTGTGTCTCCCACAGCCTTTCCATAGCTTTTGTTTCTGGTTCAAGCAGAGGCTGGGGGGGATTCAGGTGAGCCGGAGAGAGAGTAGGGGTTTTTCACCCTGTTCCCCAAGAACAGAGCTGCCAGGTAACACCCCCCTTGTGTCTTTCTGTAAACTACTTCAGCTATTTGGTTGCAATATTGATGGTAAATAATTATCACAACAAGGTTCCAAATTGAGCCCTCCACCATAACCTCCATGGAGGCCATCTCTAGATTAGGGATGTAAAAGTTAATTTAATTAATAATCCGTTTAAACATTCTAAAAATAAAATAGTCAAACACATGGGGGATAGTCGTGATGGGCTCGCCCCGCTGCACATGCAGAGCCATTGCTGGGCAGCTTTCTTGCAAGGAGCTGAGCCGAGCTCAGCTCTCCCTGCTCCCCACATATTGGGCTCCGCACCTCTCCACAAAGCAAGAGCTGCCCAGCTGCTCTCGCTCACGGGGACGCTGACACTCCCAACCTTGCCCCCAGTTTAAATGGTTACTGTTTAAACATGCAGGCTTTAACATCCCTACTCTGGATTTGGTTCTTCATGAATGTAGGTATTTTTTCTGAAAGATACATAAAATAGACAGTCCTGGAGTCGAGACAAATTTTCATCGACAAAGAAGATATGGCTCAAGCATCATGAGTGAAAGATTCCCCATTAGTGTCCTACAGATGGTGTGGTTGGGTTTCTGAAGTATCAATCAAAGATGGGTACAGTATTCTGCAATAATCCCAACCACTACAAAAGCGCTATTGTAACTTGCAGTGTTTTGGACCATGGCTACAGAACATTATAGTACTTCTATAAAGGATGACCTAGAGGGACCACTCTGAATGGTGCAAAGAAGGTAGTTCGGGGTATCTCAGGTCTTTGGTCTCTCTACTGAGCCTGCCAGCAATCCAGTTTGTAACCATAAAAGTCATGACTGGCAACTGAAATATATTTTTACTTGCATATTTATTTCTTCAATACATTAACATAAGGCATAATAGTGAGTAATGTACAACTTGAGACATGGGGAAAACCATGGGGAGTAACTATCCACACTACAGCTAACTAATAAATACTATTAATCAGGGCTGTAACTCAAATTCAAATGGTGACACCACTTCGTTGAAACGGTGAGTAAATTTTTCAGGTAAGTTTAGATTCAGGATACGGGGGGGGTCAGGAAGGCAGTGATGATTCTTGGGGTTTTGCTTAACCAATAAACTTTTTATTCTACAGTAAACAAGGATAGCAAAAGGCAGGGGAACTCCATGTGCGAAAGGGCAAAGTACACCACCCAGGACTTTCGCGTTCGTGATCAACGCATGGCTGCCAGCTTGTGACATGAGGGTGCCCTGTTTTGGCGTTCCCCGAAGGAGTTACAGCACAGACACAAAGAACAATTACTTAATACTTACAAAAATTATGTAAAAATACATCCTGTTGGCCACATTCAGTTTGCCGTTTGCCTTAATTCCAGCAGACAGGAGAGAGCCGCTCCGAGTGATCAGTTCGCAGTGAAGCAGGCTGGGGAGAATGCATCAGCCCGCTGAATTCGACACGACCAGGGAATTCGCAGCGTGGTGGGGGATTCCAATTCCTCTCTGGCTTCTGCTACCTGAGTTTTAACTTTTATAATTTCCCCACTGGTAGCAAAAGCTCAGTTTCATTGGCTGTTCTGTGCCACATGACCTTTTAAAGTCATGTCTTGGCTTTCAGCCAGCCAGGTGCTTTTACTTTGCCGGGCAGCTGCTGCTGATGCACCGGCAAGGCGACGTTGCTCCTTCTCCTTATAAGTTGTCAGATACGTGTGGGTCATGCAGTTCATGTCGCTGAGGCAACCCTCCCCAGGCTGCTTCTTTATCCGCATGGGGGCTGGAGGGGGGGGTTCGTGGCGCTCCGGACGCCACTACGCGATTCCGTCTCCACACACTTTCTAGTAGTTTTTGGATCAAAATTTTGTTTGAATTAAAAAGTGACAAACTCTCATTTAAGAATTATTTTCTGGTAAGTTTATCTTTTTTTGGCCCTGGAACAGGGTTTCTAGACACCTGGCAGTCTCTACCTCTCAGGCCTGCCTTATGTTGCAGATAAGTACTTGAAGGACAAACTTCTATTACAAAAAAGGAATGCAGTATTCCCTTAAATCATCTTGATTTTTTTAGATAGTATTGTGGTACATTTATACCCTACAGAAATTAAATCGATCAGGTCAGCTGCACCTGATCTTTACTGGATTGTTAGCAGCAATCTTTAGGCTATGAGAAAAGTTGGGTCTCTGCAGAATCCCATAAGCTTCCACAGCTTTTCAACAAAGAGCCCCTCGGTCTCTTAAAGTTTTCTGTGAGCTGTTCCATTCATCTCAAACAAGTTTTCAACCAACTCATTCTGTTGTGAATAAATTCCATCATTTACCCAGACTCAGAAGAATTAGGCTAATTAATTAACTTACTCCTTCAAGACTTCTCTTCTCATTTTCAGTCACAACATAGTGTTATTTTCAATACTTTGCTAGCACTCTTTTGAATTATTAGTAGCAGGTGACCACCAGGTGACCGCACATGCACACAGTAAACTACGGCTTGAAAAACAAAAAAATCCAACAAACCAAGGGACAAATAGCAGACACCATCTCCCACCCCATAGCAATCTGGAGGTTGGGGAAAGTGTAAAGTTGCAGAAAGCCGTAACATTATGGCAGCCAGGAGGTTTTGGGATGGAAGAACAGAGATAAAGTTTCCTTCTCCCTTCCAGCAACCCTAATGGACTGAGGAAAGGCAAGGCCTTCAAATTTACTGGATGCTTACTTGCCAGAGCCCTCAAGCTGGATCCAAGGACACCGTAGTAGGAATCCCAGCAACTGGAGAAAGAAGTTGCCTTCTCACCTGTGCATTTTCCCTAAACAGTGGGCCATATCTAGATGTGACTAATAGTGACTGTCAGAGGACAGAGAGAGCTTCTCCTCCATCTTTGTGTAGATGTGGTTAGCTCTGGAGCAGGCAGAATAGATAAAGATATTGGAGGTTAGAAGAAAGTACATCAGAGAAATAAGGAGACCAAAAAAAAAAAAAGATGTTAAGAGGACAGTGTAAGGAATAAGAGAAAAAACCACACTGAAGGTAACAAGGGGGAAAAAAAACAGCAGGAGAGAAAGAGTTGAGTGAAGCCAGGGGAGGAAAGCGAGGCTAGCTAAAACCAAGGATATAGGCAATTGAGTTAGTCAAAACAGAACTCCACAAATGTGTTATTTGATTAACATTAATGTTATTAGTTAAATAATGTATTTAATTAATACATTGTGGTTTTAAGCCAGCTCTGTTGCATGTTGAGTACTATTCAACTATTTTATTAGATTATTGGTAGAGTCATATTGTCAAAAATATTCTTGAGTATTTGACTAACACTAGTAATAAGTTGTATTTACTAGGTGTTTTAAAATATAAAAGTTGATAGGATTAACACTAGGAAGACTATTTAACTGTAACTATCAACTGGGGTCCACTCTAGGAATCCTCCCCCTCCAGAGTTCTCTGTTCAGTGCCATATCCTCTATTAGATCTCATGTTAACATGACACTCTTTATGACATCCCACCATTTCTTCTCAGGTTGCCATCTATCTTCTTCCTTCAGTCCTGATCTGTTGGACTCTTATCCATATAGTTGTTAGGACTGCACTTTACATGACCAACTCATCTGAGTTGCCACTCCTATTTTTTCATTTATGGGTGTTCCTTTGAGAATGTCTTTAAAAGTACACATCTCTCATGTGGTGTCTTGTTACACCATTCATCCGCTTCAACATTTTCATTTCTGTGGAACAGATTATTTGCTCAAGCTTCTTTGTTGCCCACTACTCAGCACCATATATTAAGACTAGAAGAACCACCATTTTATAGACTTTCCCTTTTGATTTTAACTTGCATGTTCCTGACACATTCCAGACCACTTAGCTCTCTTCATTTGAGAGAAGAGTTTATTTGTCCTAGCTCTAATTTAGTTCTCATTTCTCCATATTCTGGAGAAATGAGAATATTCTCCATATTCTGGATACTTAAAACAGTATTTTCTGCCCATCTAGTTTCAATAGTAGTTCTTCAGTGTTCACATTACTAAATTTACATACCATATACTTTGTTTTTCCTCTGCTTATTTTGAGAGCATCTATCTCCAACACATCTCTTCATTTACCTCTCCCTTCACTGCATAGAAAACCTGCAAACCACATGCACCAATATGCCTCCTTTTATATGTTCAGTTCAATATAGTATAGCACTTTTATTCACTTAAGATTGCAGATTTTATGGGGCACAGGTTTATTTTGAACTCTGGTTTCCATACTATGGAACAGACTTTAAGTAAGTCATGATGTAGGGTAACAAGTTTTGGGTTAGCCAATTGAAGGTGCCCAATTTTCATAAGACGCAGAGCACCCATGCTGTGCAAGTCAGGTTTAAACCCCAAGAACTGAGGAAACTAAGAGCTTAGTGTAATTCTCTTCGACATCAGAATCTTTCCATTGAGTCCCATGGGAGTTGGATCAGGCCCTCAGTCACTAGTCAGTTTTGAAAGTCTTGGCCACAATTTTTAGCCTAGTAGTTGTTGTCTAGTAAATTCCCCACCCCCACCTCCTAGAGTACATATGCTTATTAGGAAAATAAAAAGTAGAGTGGTTCAGAAGTGCTGTTGAATAAATCTGGTTACAAAGGGTTAATTTAAAATAGCCAGCATAGTTAATAGCTATATGATATGCCATTTCCAAACTGTACTTAGCAGAATAGAAATGCTTTTTGGATAAAGGAAGTACAGAGAGCCCCTTGCAATATATATATATATTTTTTTAATGAAACGGAATGACTTCTTCAGTTGCCAAATGCACAAATCTAAAACTTTGCCATATGCTGAAAAAAGAACAGTCTGGAATATTAGTTTTGCTACACCATATGCTAGAGACTGAAAGTTGGACAGGTTTTGTTGTTAAAACTAGCAAATGTGCTACTTTTTAAAAACTCACTGTACCCAGTTCAGCTTTAAAACTGTGCTTTGATTTTGTACTGTTTATTTTTATATTGAGTTTGTACAAGTACTGTTTTTTTAAAAAAAGTTACATGCTGTAGTATGGATTACTGTGTTTGAATTACTAATGTGTGGGATAATTAAAAGCAAACTTCCACGGCCTCGCAAACATATGCTTAAATATAGGGAAGGCAAATAATGGAATAAGTTTGAAGATGAAAAAGATGGAACAAAATGTTTTCAGTTAGCTTGACTACATACACTGGCTAGAATTCAGACCTGGTTTTAAGGAATATAACCAAGGAATTGATCTATTTCATACCTGAGGTAAGCTAGTGCAATTGGTTTTTAGTATATAAAATACAGCATATATAGGATAATTTAGGCCTAGATTTTACTCTTATTTGCAGGTAATAGCTGAATTCTTGTAGACTTCAAGGAGAGCAGGAACCAACTCTCCTAGGTTTAAAAAAAAGCTAGTTTCCCTCTTCTGAAAGATTCTTCGTTAGACATTCCCTCTTATTTGCACATGAGCTGTCGAGACCTGATTCTGCCTGAATTTAAATCAAGGGGAGTTTTGCCTTTAGATGAGACCAGGGAATCATGTGTATTAAAATAATGCAGTGTGTATCAATATATGTATAACACAAAGGATAATATTTTCAATCTTCCTCTCTATCTTGAGACCAGCTATGCCACATGGAAAAAGTGGGGGGGATGGGTTGCACGCTGGCATGAATATAAAATGTAAAATTTTAATGACTCATTCATAAAGTGTTACAGATCATGGATGCATGCCATTAACATGAAAACAATGCCTGGAACACACTTCATTTTAATAGAACCTATGGTGTTACAATTCTTGAAACCCATCTCCTGTGAGGAGAAGTGACTTCATTGTCCACTCAAAAAATTAAATAAATGTACAGCTCAAAAAAACACCTGTCGTCAAGTTAAAAAAAAATCTACACACATTTGAAAGCAAAGAAATTGAGTGCCACTGATCACAAGCAGAGGGCACATGCTACTACAATGCTTCTGGAAATGCTGCTTCTTCTCCTCATTGAAACAGTCCCACTATAGGCCAGAATGGGAAGAAAGGCCTTGGCCCACTTCCCCCTTGGCTCCCCTTGGGACACTAACACCTTCTTCTCTCCCAAAGGATTAGGGAAAAGAGCAGTGGGGGCTACAGATGAGCAGCCTGTTAAAGGACTGAGCACCAATGGTGTCTGGGGAAGAGGCGGCTGACAGTCTTCTTGCACACACGTTTCCCTACAACCAAAATAGCCAAGCACAATCTAGGCCTTTGTGAAAACTAAAGGTGTGACACAATGGAGGGAGGAGGCATGTAGTGAATGGTAAATTCCACATGCTACTACAGCAAGTAGTCACGGAGTGTCTCCTGCAGAACTCTTGCTGCTTCTGCCTGCAGCTGCTCATAGGAGGCTTTCCAGGCAACCCCGGGAAGTCTGAACTCCCAGCTCTTCCTTTCTCAGAGGGCACCTTTTCAGACTGTGGTTTACCAAGGCAGTGAGAACCTCTAGCACAGCGGTTCTCAACCTGTGGGTCGCGACCCCGGCGGGGGTCGAACGACCAAAACACAGGGGTCGCCTAAAGTCATCGGAAAATACATATTTCCGATGGCTTTAGCCGCTGAGAAGTCGCGCTACCATCTGTAGCAGCGCTATTCAGCTGGAACGCACACCGTTATGGATGCGCGTTCCAAACTGAATGCCTGCGTGCATGCGCAGACGTGATTGCATCATC
The DNA here is from genome assembly GCA_007922155.1 of Mesoclemmys tuberculata. NCBI lineage: Eukaryota > Metazoa > Chordata > Testudines > Chelidae > Mesoclemmys > Mesoclemmys tuberculata. The sequence goes on along the minus strand of ML675624.1, from coordinate 650,367 downwards.
CGTCCGGGGCCTAAGGGGCGGGGGAAGCGGGGGGAACGCTCCACAGTCCATAGCAGCGCATTACGTGTGTCCGGCGCTTTTGTGATTAATCACTATGTTTAAATTATGTTTGATTTGTAGCAATGAGAATACATAATGCATATCAGGTATTTACATTCCGAATCATAACTGTAGCAAAATTACAGTTTTGAAGTAGCCACCAAAATTATTTTTTGGTTTGGGGTCACCGCAATATGAGGAACTGTATTGCGGGGTCACAGCATTAGAAAGGTTGAGAACCACTGCTCTAGCAGGAAATTCCTTTAGACCCCATGACAACCTACTTCAATAAGTTGTACTGTTCATTGAAACAGGAATGGATGAAGACCATCATTCCTCACTCCCTACCTAACAGTCCCATCCTGAAAAAAAATGGGATCAGCTTTTCCTATTGACAAGGCTTACTAGCAGCCAGTTGTATACTCAGGATTATCTACATAGCAAAGAGCAAAATACTTGTTGGGGAGGGGAGGAGTTATGATTAAAAAGGACTCCAGAAGTCATTTGGTGCCATATCTTGATTGGTATCATCAAAGAAGTCTTTCGCCCAGTACTATTTAAAATGTTAAATGACTTCACATTAGAGTTTAAACTCTAAATTAAACTTTGTTCTTGAATGCTAGATCTGAACTTGATGAGTCCTGTAAACCAAGTTTTATTTCACTCCTTTGTTTTGTTACACTGTTGTTGGTGGTCCTGGAGGACCCTTAGCCAAGGCCCCAGCAGTTTGGGTTCAAGCCCAGTGCACAATTGGCCCAATCAGACACCGAGATAGAGAAATCCTTGTATAAGTTGTTTATTCAGGATCCCAAATGGCACAGGGAGACTGTCTCAAATCAAGCGTGCCAAAGCAGCAAGCCACAACTTTATTTATACCTTACTTAATTTCAACAGGGGGCTCTTCCCCACCTCCAAGCAGCTACAGCCATTACATGCTTCTGACGCCTTGCAATCAGCCCCATGATTGGCTAGCAGGGATTGGGTAGCCAATGGGTACTTTGATCATGCGGCAAGCACACACTAGAGCTGCAAACAGCATAACACCTGCACTGTATCTTACACTGATAAGCAAACCCAAATAATTCCAGTACAAGCCAATTTGATTTAGCTTATAGTAGCTAAACGTGTCAGCGTGACCCAGAAGGTGAGAGAAGGGAGGGAGACGGGGGGGTAGAGCCTAGCACAGGAAAACTTCATCGGCACTTGTGGTCTTCCATTAACCTGAATTACCTAGTGCAGTGCCCCAACCCCCAACACTCTGGCAACTCATTTTCGCTAGAGAATTCTACCAGATTCTATCCAATTCTACCAGCTTGTATCCAATCAACCAAAATTTGAGGCCAGTATTCCTTTGCTTGCAGATTTTAAATGAGAGTTCATCAAAAATTGGTATTCTAGACAAAAACTGTGCTGTAGCCTTAGTCATTGCATAATTTGCTGGAATTAAGAATATACTTGACTGCTGATTTTTTTCAGTTCAGTAAAAAAAAAAAAAAAAAAAAAAAAACTTAGTGGTCGCTGTAGCTTCTACTATGTGGATGGTAGTGACTGACATTTGATTATTACGATCAATTTGCTGTCTTCACAAGTGAATTTGTTGCTTCCTCTGAATGGTTTTTAAGTTACTTACCCTGAAGCTCCAGATCCAATGCCGGAAGCTTTTGCCTAATAATTTTATGTAAAAATTATGTAAATAAATATGATGAAAAGGATAATTTCTAATAATTACTCTGGAAAATCTATTTAGATAAGAAAGGTACATAAAACAGAGCACAGTGTTCTGAGTGGGAGTGTAAAAGGACATACCAAAAACGTTGCTCTGCGTGGATTTTCATTTAAACCAATGAGATATCACACAGGCGCCGGGATATGCCCACATGCTGTATCTTGCAGGACTGGAGACCATAATTTTCAGAAGTGCTGGATGTCAGGAGCTGCAGTTGCTCAATATCTCTGAAAAGCTGGCCACTAGGGCCTGATCCAACACGCAATGAAGTTCATGGGAACCTTTCCATGGTCCGCAGCGAGGACTTGATCAAACGCCACTTGAGGCATCAGTACGGATTTAGGTATCCCTTTTGGGGCAGCCATGTTAGGAGATGATGCATGAAATAAACCCAGGCCAACTCCAGAATACAACACAATAATTAAATTGTTTTTAAACTTTATGAGGCTAATAAATCTCTAAGCCAGAGGAAAACAGATGTTTGGGAGATTTTTTTTAAACTGTATTCATAGGTCTATTTTATTTCTCTCTCTCTCTCTCTCTCTCATGTATTTCACACTAGTTGGACTGTTCCTTCTCTTCTGGTTCGCTGCCCAGATATCAGCATAGTTATAGCATTCAATAATGCTTATGGCTGCAGCTGGTCTGCATTTTCCTTTTGCTTTTTATTGGAACTAAATGGAGAGTTTTAAAAACAAAAAAGCAACAAAGAGTGGAACAAGCATGGTTAGACTTAAAGTGATTAGTTGTCCCTCCAGAAAAATATTACTGCTGAACTGAGTTGCTTCAGATTAATGCAGAATCTGCAAATATGAAGTAAACCCAATATCTGAATATGGTTGGAAATATAATCAAACAGATGACTGTCACACTGACATCTGATATAGTGGCAGGGGATTACTTGCAATTGAAATGACCTCCATTTTTCAATTAAAAGTGACTCCCAAGGACTTTCAAAGGAATTTGTTTATTATTGAGGCTGGTACAATGCCTGTGGGCATGTGCTGCCTAATTAAAGGCAATTGTAAATCAGTGGGAGATTCATCACCCCAGGCAGTCAAAATACAGTCCACATACTAAGTCTAGGGTCACAGCCCTGTCCTTAAATTGGGTGCATTAGACTAAGAGCAAGAAGCTTTATATGCAATTTCCTGACGAGCACATGCCTAGGTACAAACATATTACCCGCAACTACAAGCTCACATTTTTAAAGAGTCAACAGGCCATACCACCGGGACTCATGTGTGCCCAAAAGCTCAGTGCCCTGTTACAGTAATCAAAATTCAGAAGTAGACATTGCTTTGCTATTTCTAAACTGTAATCGTGTTAAACCCAACAGCATTACTATATGCGCTGTTAGAGAGAAAACACCCTATTCATTTAACCTCTCCTTTCCTGAAGGGATTGCCTTTCACAGCAATTCAATATTGTTCAGTTAAAAATTCCCCACAGGATAGGAAATCCCCTGCAGGAAATGGTGACTTAAGTGCACTGTGCTACCAATAAGGGATAACATTAGAGCCTTGAATCTGAAACCCCTTTGTAGGGGGGTATGGATTCAAATGCCTGGATCCAACCCTATCTGCCATCCTGATTCCAAGTGAGGTCCAAAATTAGACTGGGTCTGTTTGGATGTGGCTCAAGTCTCATGAGAATGTCTGGAATAATAATGTGGAATTTCCTCTCCTCCCTCTCCCCCCTTTGAGCTGGAAAAGTTCATGTGGTCAGCTGATCTCATGAAGTCATCATTTCAGGCTACCATCTTGCCAAAACACCAAGCAAAATTGATATTTTTAACCCTCCATGCAAAAAAAAAAAAAAAAAAAACAAAACACCCACACACCAAGCCAACCACAATTAAAAACAACTCAGGCTGGCCCTTTGAACTGGTTGCAAGCTTCCCATCTATTTTGGCTCCTTATGAGCCCTGCTCCACTTTGCCATCTGTAACAAGCAGAAATTTAAATCAGTTTTTAATGCAGTCAACATTGCAGAGGCCTTTTAATTCCCTCTCACTTATTTTCCCCAATCCTGATGGACACACAGTACTCTCACATTGCCTGTTGAGCCCATGAAAATACCCTGCTATTGCTTTCCAAACCTTTGCCAGTCGCCAAGATTAGTGTCATAAGTAAAATGATGAACCTGGTAGTAATTTGGCCTATTGACTACTGAGAGTGTCAAGATACAGTGCTATATTTTGTTGTTTCATATCAAAATACACATTGCCAGGTCACAGGTGACTTTCTCTAGCTATACTTTCATATCACACAACACAATATTTTTCCCCATTAACTTCAGTGGTGCCAGTATTTCACCCATATAGTCTAAAATTTGAAGGGAACAGGATGTCCAGAACACTGCAGCTTGACTATTTTTTGATGAAAGTAGGAAGATTTTACCCTGATCTTCTGTTATTTAATAGTACTGCCCTGAGTTCTTGTGTTAAGTAGTGTGCAAACGATGAAGACAGTCAGTACCTGCCACAAAGAGTTGCTTCATTTTGCTTTAAAATTTTTCTTCCATAGATGGCACAATATTTAGCTGAGTTTTAATATGGTTTAAGATTATTGTAAAGAAGATACTTCATTGCTTTTGCAGTTGCTGTACAGTTCCCTCACATGACAATATACTGGAGTCATAAGAGGCCAACATAAAGCCCACTGAAGTCACTGACTTCAGTGGGCTTTGGATCAGGTTCCACAAGCATTTTTTTAATCCTCGTTTCTTTCATGTGTCTGCAAAAATCTATTTGAATGAAAATAACCACCTCCTCCCCATTGTGTTCCCACCATATAAGTCATGTTTCTTTAGACCAGGGGTCTCAAACTCGCGGCCCGCGGGCCAACTGCGGCCCGCGGGCTTGTGTCATGTGGCCCACAGTCCGAATCCGGCCGCAGGCTTGTGCTGTCATTATTTTCTGAGCGGAGCTCAGGCAAGTTGTGGCCGTCTTAAAAAGGAAATGGCCGCTGAATGTGGCCCCACAGGGAGATTTAACGGCGGAGAGTGGAGTCTGCAAGTCCCTGTGAGAGCCTCTCTCTCTTCTACTGTGCCGCCGAATTTTACCCTGCGGGGAGATTTTTTCGGCAGAGAGTAGAGCATGAAAGGTACAGCAGAGAAGTGTGTGTCATGCGTGGCCCCCCTGAACTCAACTCAATGTAAATGTGGCCCACCATACCAATTGAGTTTGAGATCCCTGCTTTAGACTGTATCCCCACACTTGCAGAATAAATGTGTAACCAGTTTATTCCGTAGTGGGAAATTGAGACTGTTCATCTCGAGCTCTTCCTTCAAAATCTGAATGGCTCCAGGCTGAAGTTACAGATTAACTACATGCATTTAAGGCATAATCCTGTCCTTGTCTTTTGAGCCATGCTGATGTGAGAAGCAGAGTGCATCAATACAGAAGAGTCTTCCAATCACTTTGCAGGTGCAGGACAAGGAGAGAGAGAGGTCAGGAGCAGAAAGAATGGGAAACAATTCACTGCTCTTTTGAAGTTAAGCACAGCAGCCAACAGAAGGCAGAATTCTTCCTTTAGTCTAGTGAACTTCACATTTCAAGAATGCTTACTGAATGACATTACATCTATTGTTATCCCTCCATTCTCCTCCAGTTTGCTGAGTGCACACCACTGTTTCTCGTACCCTTCACATGAGATGGCACATACTGTCTTCTTAGCAATAACAGCACTATCCAAGGTCACACTGTAAATGGTATAATATGGTACAAAAGGTTTTTGAAAATGTGACTCCTCATCCACAGCAAACAGCTTCCTTAGGACACAACTTACTCTGTAAAAGCAGACGGTTGCACATTGGCCCTGGGTACTCAGGCAGCACGGAAAAGAATACCAGAGATGATTTGTGTTTCAAAATCCCTTAGTATATTAGGGCTCTTAAAGCAAGTGGTATGGATCTGCCTGGACATTATGAGCACTTTACAGCCATGGTCTCTTAGCTTAGTAATATGATGCAATGGAGGAGATTACAAAGCCCTTAAACCCATAGAGGAAATGCCCCACCAAAAGTAGCATCCTTTGAGAATTTATTTCAGAGCTAGATGTTTGCTTCACTCTTTTGAGTGCATATTTATTCAAATCAATTTTCCTTTTGCATCATTTTAAAATAGTGTCTGACAAACATTTGGTTGTGCACTTTGATATTGGTAGAGAGGGAGTTAAGGCGTAGAGTTCAAATGCAAGATACCATCACAATTAGATTTTCTGGGGGAAGCTTACATCTGTGGTTTTGGTTCAGGACCAACCCCATTGCGCCTCCTTTAAGTCACATGCATCATTAACTTCAGCAAGCATTGAGCAGAAGGACATACAGTAGAATCTGAAGAGATTGTGCGACAGATTTACATTAGTCACTATGGATGTTGTGGTCGCTCCCTTCAAGATTGTGAATTTCAGCCATTGACTATATTCACAATACGGGGACTCCTTGAAGGGGTTAGTGTGCTTGTCCCTCTCCTGACCTGTATTTTTTTTGGGAGGAGGGGGGGGGGGAAGAGATGGCTGGCTGTACACTCCTCCTCAGTCTTCACTTCCTAACCAAAAGCAGTGCCTCTAGTCCCCAGACAGGTTAGGAACCACTGAGCCAGGCTCTGTGGCCTGGAGGCCAAAAGTTGCCCACGGCTCCCCTCATGATGGCTGCAGAAGGAAGCCGTTGCCTAAGGACCCAAGGGGAGCATGTTTCCACGGGGCTAAAAGACCAGTGCAAGCTCCTTGCTACAGCCAAGAAGATGGGAGATCAGCACTCCCCTCCCCCGGCTGTAGCAGGGAAAACAAAAGCACTCCACAGGTGCCGGGGTCCCTGCTGGAGTAGAGCACTGATCTTCCATCCCCCTGGCTGCAGAAAGGAGCTGCTGCCTAAGGACCCAGATGGAGTACACAGGCCTACAGTACACGGGCCATTTCCCTGCTGCACCCAGGGAGACAGGAGATCAGCAACGAAGCAGCCTCCTCGCTGAATTCCTTCTATCTGGCTGCAGTGGGGTCGGGGGAGGCCTGCTGTCCCCTCAGGGTTGTAAAAATTATATCTGTGGCCCTTGAGCCAAAAAGGTTGGGAACTGGACTAGCTGGTCCCAATATAAGGGTGAAACGGTTCCTCTCACATTCTACTCTCCCTTCTGGGCCTTCACAGGTGGACACAATTTAGACGTAAGGTTAGTATTACTGGCAGAACTGATAGCACAGCCTATCGTTCAGGTTGCCAGATACTTTCCATCAGAAAACCCTATTTTCAGCTGTTTATGGCTTTGATAAACTCAGGTAGACCCCCAGCATGGAACATTCTGGCAACTCAGTCTCTTAACTTTCAACCAGAACTGTTTTAGGTGTTTGAGAATGAGACTAGGGAAAAGTGTTTTGCTCATGTTAAAGAACAAACAAAACCATCCCTCCACACAACTGTTTTCTGAGAAACTAGTGACTCCCTACAGCAGAGCAGCAATGTGAAGTTTGGCTAGGGCTCAGCCTTTATCATTAGTGAACATTTGACCAGTTTGATCTTGATCTCTGTGCCTCAGTTATTAACATCTGGAAAGTGGGGACACCATCACCTAATCTCAAAGGTGTGGTGAAGCTCAATTCATTCAGGTTTGTGAAGCACTCAGATACTATTGTGAGCACAGGTAAGAATTGCTCAAGAGGAAACAAGTTTTGTTTTCAGTGGAGGGTTTGGATGGTGAGAAATAAATAGGTTTGGTGGGTGGGGGGGAGAGAGGGACAGCACCACACACAGAGAGGATAACTACCCGCTCACTGAATGTGAGCCATGTTTTGTAGAAGAGATAGCATGTGACCCAATAATTAAACAATGTATATGCACTAGGGAGCCTGAATTGAGGATGAATAGACAAACTTAATCTGAGTTTTCCTAACCGTTTTGAGTACTTGACTTTGCAAGCATAATGTAATTCAGATGAAGAGCATGATTCTGTCCTATTACTAGTTTTAGGACTGAATTTCCATTAATTTCAGTAGAAATTTATTGGCACAAGACTGGGATTACAGAGTTGAGATTAAGGTTTTAAAAGTTTTATTGAAACAAATCACATTTTTCTAGGTTATTGAAACCCCAAACTGAAATTCGAGATGGTTTAATGCATTCATTTCTTGAGTGTACACTTGACAATTTCCTTCTTTTGAAGAATTTCACTTTTTCAGGGTAGAAAACTAGTCTATATAGGTTTACAAAATTTTTATGAAAGGGAGAGTGTTAGCCATCTTTCCCAGAGAAAGCAAAATAATCTGGAAAGACTTTTGAAAACAAATCCACATGTATGAATAGAGTTCAACCCTGATGTCCACCTATCAGATGGACTTGTGCTAGTTACACTGAGCAGAATGGGCATTTTTGCACACACTCTTCTACATGTTTGTTCGGGGAACAATATGAGAATTAAAAAGACAAGAAACTTCAAGGCTGAAATCGTGGTCACACTGAAGTCTATTGAAGTTAATAGTGAAGATCCCATTAACATCAATGGGACCTGAATTTCACTCCAAGTCCATTTTTATTGATGGATAAATAATCTTTGCAGAGCAAGTCTAAAGGAAAACAAATAAGCCAGACATTTTGATCACAGCTGCTATAAAAATCCATCTGTAGCACTGGAAAGGTTCCTTTCTTCTACATATTGTTCATTGGCTACAGTCCCCACTTACAGAATTAAAACCTGAAAAGGTACATGTTTACCAAAGTAATAGATCAGAGATCTCATGAGTATGTAGTCCCTCTCTGAACCAAAATAGATGAGAAAAAGTAACTAAATAGTTTAATCCTGTATTTGTGAAGGGGGAAGAAACACATGCCACAAAGATTTATCTGCAATAGTTTAGGTAGTAGAGACCTGGATTAATTATGCAGGTCATCCTAAACAGCTGTCAATATATGCATTATAGACACATTTTCCACATCACTCTACATTTAAAAAGGAAGCAATATTTTAGTTGCTCAAATCCAGTGGCTACAAACATCAGGAGGAAAATTAGAACTAATTCCAAACAAAAAAGCTACATTACAAAACATTAAGACTGCAAATTGAAGTAGTCAAAACAAAAAGCTAAAGCCAACCATACGATCTTTACTCTGCTGCTTTGGGTGTATGGAAAAGAGACAACACAGCAAAACACTCACATGTGCTTAAAATTAAGCATCTTCTAGCCAATGGACTGCCCACATGCTTAGAGATAAGAAGGTGCGTAAGTGTTTTGCTGAATCAGGGTCTAAGTTATTAGGCCTAGATCCTGGCTCCCAAGATGCTCTAGGGAACATCAGCCTTATAGCGGACTTGACTATGTAGGGATGATTCCACTGATCAGAATATTCCCTTTAGACAATACAATAGGCTGACGAATGCCTTTTGTCTTTACAACACATGCTTCTAGAGGGACAGGTGAGTTTTTAAAAGTCAAAGTGAACAAAATAGATGATCATTTCAGTCAAGGGGACAAGTTAATCCCTGGTGAAACTCAAGCTACTTAAGTCTAGTTAACCTCAGCAATGCAATTGACTCAAAGAATGTATCTATGGAAAGCTGCATTTTGGGCCAAATCCTGCTTGCGTAACTCATTCTCAGTTCCCGTTGAACTAGATGGGAGCTTGTAGGTGAGGCAGGCAGAATTTAACCTTTCATGAAATAAGTTTCTCTTTTAGAGCATCTTAACTCCTAACTATTTTATAATTCACAATAAAAAAGTATTCGGTACCTCTGTTTCTTTTCAAACTTTTATAGCTTTAGCAAACAGATTGCTTAATAGTACAATATTACAAAAAAGGGAAAAATCTCAGACCAAGACATTTTACAGATTATGTCTGAATCAAGTACAGTAGAACTTCAGAGTTACAAAACACCAGAGTACCAAACTGACTGGTCAACCACTCCTCATTTAGGACCAGAAGCACACAGACAGCAGCAGAGAGAAAAAGCAAATACATTTGACACACTATTGCACCGTAAGCTACTAAAAAGATAGAGAAAGTTTTAAAAGATTTTACTAGGTAGGGAAACTGCTGTATTAAGTTCAATGTTCAGTTATAAACTTTTGAAAGAACATCCATAAGATTTTGTTCAGAGTTATGAACATTCCAGAGATATAAATAACTTCCATTCCCAGGTGTTCGTAACTCTGCAGGTCTACTGTAGTCTAAATGAAATTCTGCCTTCTTTGACTGGTAACATGTGACTTCAGGGATCTAGCATATATATTCCTTAAAAAAAAAAAAAAAAAAAAAAGGAGTGTAAGGAAATGAAGACAGGACAAGGTTTGGGCATTTGGCAATATATAACATCCACAGATATTCTGAATAGCACTATTCTTCTGGGGTCTTTGACCTTGTCTGATGGTCTTGCACTTGATCCAAGACCGACAGTAATTTACTTGTACATGCTTGCTTTAAAAAAGTCTGAATGACCAGTTATCCTAGTTTGGTATGTAATATGGCATAATATTGCTTGCACTTCCTAACTTTTGTGACTGAAGTGTACACAGTAAGAGAAGGGGCCAGATAAGACCAGATGAAAATGCACACTTTATTAGATTGATTTCTTTCTAAAGTTTTGCCTTAGAAGCCAAGAGTGGCTCATCTACATGGCACCACAGTTCAGATTATGAGGGTTGTGAATTGTGAAACTCTGAAGTAGTGTGCTTTAGGAGCACCATGTAGACCTTGCTGGTGCAGACTCGGTACCTTTTAAAGCACTAAACTAAGTACTACAAGTTTTTAAAAACAGAGCAGTTTACAGAGGAAAGGACTCATGCATGTGGGTGTAGGCATACGAGGAGAAATCAAGGGGTGGGATCTAATCTAGATCCATGATAAGCATGAAAAGAGAATCTCATCCTCTGAAAGATCGTCAGGTTCTACCACTAATCCACTACCACCTCAAGGAGGAAAACAAGCCATTGCATTTCTGATCAACTTCATTCAGCTTAATATATAAATACAATATTTAATGCCTACATTTATACCTGGGTTCTTCCACATGCAAAACAAACTCCTATTTTACAGCAGAAAAAACCCAGGGATTATGGCACCATTTAGCTATTACAGAGCCACAGGGAGGGAGAGGAATTGTTTAAGTTTAGTATTAATATAGGCACGAGGACGAATGGGTACAAACTGGATATTAGGAAATTTAGACTTGAAATTAGACGAAGGTTTCTAACCATTAGGGGAGTGAAGTTCTGGAACAGCCTTCCGAGGGAAGTAGTGGGGGCAAATGACTTATCTGGCTTTAAGACTAAGCTTGATAAGTATATGGAGGGGATGTTATGATGGGATAGTTTAATTTGAGCAATTGATTTGGATTATCGGCAGATAAGTCTGCTCAATGATCTGTGGGAATGTTGGATGGGATGGGAACTGAGTTACTGCAGAGAATTCCTTTTTGGGTGCTGGCTGGTGAGTCTTGCCCACATGCTCGGGGTTTAGCTGATCGCCATATTTGGGGTCGGGAAGGAATTTTCCTCCGGGGCGGATTGGCAGAGGCCCCGGAGGTTTTTCGCCTTCCTCTGCAGCGTGGGGCATGGGTCGCTTGCTGATGGATTCCCTGCAGCTTGAGGTCTTCAAATCTCACTTTTGAGGATTTCAATAACTCAGGTCATGGGTTCGGGGTTGTTATAAATGTGTATGGGTAGGGTTTTGTGGCCTGCCTTGTGCAGGTGGTCAGACTAGATGATCATATTGGTCCCTTCTGACCTATGTGTCACAGTTCTGCCAAGCTCTTTGTGCTCATGCAATTTCACTAGCCTGCCATAAGGACAGAGCAAATAATTACTTAGCTGCTTGAACTTAAATCCATCTGCAATTTTGTGTGCATGCAAAAACTAGAAATGAGAAAAAATTGTTTTATATTTAAAAAACAACAACAAACACTTAACCAAAAAATAAATGCAGAAAACCAGAAACTACATCATCATGCAGAACTTAGCTAAGAACAGGAATATTTTTGATCTATTAAAAACTATTTAGAATGGTATTCAGTGCTTTCCTCCTTTGTTGCATTGATTGCTGGATTTAGATTTTGGAGAGTCTCTCTCTCCCCATCTCTGGTACATAAGGCAATCACCACTGTGGTGACTAAGCACCATTAAGATGCCTCAGGAATCCTCAGTACATGCTCCCCCCAAAAAGTCCATTTTAGTGCTCTCTTTCAAGCAAAGGAACTCCAGTTGCTGCAAACCTTAGCTTACCCATGGCTATGCTTAGGGTTCAGCACAGGGACAAAGCTACATCAGTTGCTGAACTGGTGCTATTTTCAAGTGTGAATAATGTCGTAGTTTCACCCTCTGTAAACTGATTAGTTATATTCACCTACCTCATGTGCAGAAACCACTGCCTACCATGCCGACTCTGTCTCATTCTCTTGTACACCCTTGTCCGTGTCCATCTATTATCTCATCTTATACTTCGCTTGTAAACTCTCTGGTGCAGGGACCATCTTTTTGTTGTGCGTGTGAGCACGCACACAAAGCAACTAGCCCAGCATGACCCCTCATGGATCAGGACCCTATGTGCTATGATAATACAAATAAATCATTTTAAAATCTTTGGATGAAAGGCATCATAGAACAGGTTCTTTATTTACCTTTTATTTCACTAATCAATTATTTTTGCTCTCTTTTGAAGAACGAGTAAACTGAAATGCTAATGAAAACATAAATCCCCAAATCATTAACTATGTTTACATTGCCTTGAAGTCTACAAACACATTTTAGCTCAAAAGGGTTTTTAAGAAATCAGATCCTCCTTTACTTCACGCTTAGAGTCTGGTTCAGGCTCTAAAGCACCTGGTTCCCACTGGTAGTTACTGAGGACAGTAGTAACAGGTAACAAATAAGGAATGTTTTCCTGTTCTGCTTTTGGCATTAGTAATGTCAGCCGCCATTTCAGAAGAAACGGAAATGTCAGAGGGGACTTGGACTTCACCCTGGGCTTGTAAAGACAACTTTCAATTTACCTTTCAGACATATTCAAGCCTGAAAGATGTGGAGTGCCCCTTGGAAGAAGCAGAGGGCCCGCAACTCCCACTCAAGTAAGAGCTGAGAAAGGGTAACATTTTTCAGTGTAAGTGGCTTTTGACTCTGGTCTCTACATTTGTGACATTTCAAACTATGCTGGCATTCTAAATTATGCTGTATAGCCCCATGTATTTATGGCTCTTGGTAGCTTTGTTTGGAAAAACCTAACCTACTTAGGGTATCTCCTCTCTGCCTTCCAGGAAGGGAGAAACTATATTCATTATTATGGAACTACCAGACGGTCTAGCCATCATGATTCTGATGAAGTCAGAAGTTCTGTGCTACTACACTTAGTACAACAGGAATGATTGCAAGTCAAGAAACCTTTATACTCATGAAGCCAGCCTAACAAAATGAAAATAAGGCATTTTCATTTAGTGTATTTAAGCCACGTATTTTTGTGTTTTACATGAAGCGAAAGGGTTACTCACAACTAGGGTGACCAGATGTCCTGATAGCAGGGGCTTTGTCTTGTACATGCAACAATTTCCCTCCCCCCAAAAAACATATCTTGATTTTTCACACTTGCTGTCTGGTCATCCTATTCGCAGCAGTGTGCATCGGATGCATCTCTAAAGCAAGTTTTTCCATCACTAATGAAACCTTGAAACCATGATAGGTGACTTTAGTCACACACTAATAGACTTTGTTGGATTGTGGACAGGCAACGGGTGAGTTTTGCCTGAGAATAGCTTCACGTCATGACTGTTGGAGCCCTGTGCCCCCACCACTCCATTTTGTCCCCTACTTCACTGTCCACTCATCAGGCTCTGTAATAGAGACACTCCAACATGCAGAAAGCTGGTGAAGCAGCACCATGCTACAGCACTAATCAGCTGTCTATGGGCCCAATCCTTTGAGAAAAATTAGCAGAAGCTTTGCCAAGTATTTTAAGTGGCAAATGGATTGGTCCTGGATTAGTTAATAAACTAAAGCAATTTTTTAAAAATTTTGTTCACAGCAGATGCAGCAGTATACCAGTGAAAGACTACCAGTGCTTAATTTGCAATGAAAGGTGTTGGGACTCAAGCAATTTTATTTTTATTAACACATTCATAAGTAATTCAGCAGGCCGAGAGGTGCAGGGGCTATGAACTGCCAAGCCTAGAGGTGGCAGGGCTGAGCCCTGGCACAAATTAAGCACTGGGAATAATCAGGTCCCAGTTGTGCAGCGACAAAAGCAACAGCTAAATTCGGATTCCAATAGCTGAACTGGTGGTGGTGGGAGTAACATGAAGCAGAAAGAAAACAGCTCGGTTAGGCTCACTGTAAATAGAGCGTAGTTAAGTCTTGTTTTGATTTGTAAACTAAGCATAGCTAACGTGGAAGTGTGACCATGTTGACTCTTCCCCTAACAAATTTTGTCCATCTATGTGTCTCATATTTCTGTTTTTTTACAATAGTTAGGCTTGTAAGCCTGAAATTGCCAGGATAGCCTCTGGAGCCTTTTATTAAAAGTTGGCATTACATTTGCTACCCTCCAGTCATCTGGTACAGAAGCCGATTTAAAGTGATCCGTTACATACAAGTAGTTCTGTAATTTCAGACAATAGCCACATATTAAATGCATAAAAAGATAAAATAAAACATCTTTGAGTAGCCTGAATTTTTGCATTAGATAAGCGAACATAACTAAAGTGGCTTCCTGGAAAAGACTCGGCTCACTTACTTTTACATTAAAAAGACATTTTGGCTGGCCTTCCTTTAGCCTTTGAGGCTGTGCCCAGTAGTTTGCTTAATAATCAGAATTGGACAAGTGCAAATGAGCCCTGGAAAATTTAAGTTTAAGTCATTCTTTTCAATGCCTGTTAAAGTCATCATTTAGATTGTCTTGCAGTGAAAACAAGGACACAATAGACAATGTGCATTGTCTATTGTACTTGGATTACAAGTAGAATGACTCATTTATTGAACTGCAGTTAGTAGGAGCCTTAACCATTGTATTTGAGGCCTGCTCTACACTTATGTGATTAAGAGGACACAAGTTGCCTATACCTAGCTGTGGAAGTGTCTTCACTTACATTTTGCTGCTGCTGAAATAAGTGCCTCTGTGTGCCAATATAGTAACACCACCTCCCTGAGCAGCATAGTCACTGTCTATGTAATTAGGTTGACTGTTTCTGGTGGCCAGTGACAGTTAAGCAATGCAGTGGCGACACAGCCAGTCTGCAATGCCCCACACTGACAATACAACCTATACAAGTGCTCCTGATGAGGACACGCACTGCAAGAAGCCAAGTGTGCACACACATATGCGCACAATTTAAGAACTGCAGTGGCTGTGCGCTAAGGTATGTTAGGTTGACAGTTCTGCAGTGTACACATGGCATGAGAAAGTTAAACCATAAGACCAACTGAGAACTTGCCTGCTGAATCGATTCGTAGTTGTGCTAAGACCCATTTAAAGCAGAGTTTCATTTTACAGCATAGAGGAGACCTTAGCCATAATGGGACAACTGTACTGCAGCCAGTTCTCTCCGCAAAGCTGTAATACACGAGTCCTGAATCTACTGGCACCGAATTTATCTTCGCATAAGGGGAAAAAAGCAAGATAATCCCTCATTCTGTATTTCTACACATTACAATGTCTTCAGTTAAAATTCACAAGTTAAGAACCAGAGCCACCAAAGTTGACTTGAGATCCCCAGTGTAATATCCACAAAGCCAGAGTGCATTTGGAGCCTTGAGTTTCACTCAACAGTAAGAAATCCTGTAAGTCAAGGTCTTTTATTCAAAGATTAGTATTAACAAGAAAATCAAAATACAGGACTAGACCGTCTGGACCTCACACCGGGCTTGTTCTCCTTGCTTAACCGGGAGCTCTAGGAAGAACAGTGCCTCAGGACTACATTGGCAAAGGTCATTAAAAGCATGTATCCCATAGTTTTAAGTTAAAAAATATGGTTCGGTTTGCAGTTTTAGACAGTGCTATGAGCAATAGGATTAGAGCTCTAGCAAATGTGTTTCAGCCTCTATCTTCCAACCAGACAGTCTTACAACCCTTTTATAGAGCACCCATGTGAGGAGAGGGGTGGATATGAACACAAATGGAAATTGGGTAACTGCAGGTGTGAATTGCCATTTGTATACAGAATCATCCAGTTTTTTGTGCAGTAGCTCTCATCTCTTTGTAGCTGATCCCGGTCTCTCTCTATGAAAATTTGACCCATAGTACATAATGCACTCAAGTTCTCCATTTGCTTTGTGCTACAATGAAAAGGCTAAATAAATCTAGTTCTGTACTAATCAAGTACAGAGATGTACAGAGTAAGAACTTTAACTGTATGTTGAGATTAATTTTTTCAGGCTAGTCAAGTGTGTATAAAATAGTATTAATACCTAAGAAATAAATGGATCCCTCCATATGGGCTTGGGCTTTACTGATACAATTCTGTTCTTAGATGCAGTTAAGGTTTGGTTGTTTTAAATGTGGTCACCTAACAAAAATAGGTTAAGAGTTCCATTTCAGCAAGACAAGCTCCTTGGTTCCAGTCTACTTTGAAGTTCTGCAACTAGAATTTAGCAGTTGATGACCAAGGAACCAGAAGAGTTCAGCTAACTCTTTTGAAGCTGTTTGCATTGCAGCACTAATACAGCAGTTCCCAACCTGTGGTCTGCGAAGCTACTACTTGGGGTCTGTGGAAAAGAAAAAACATCCTCCTCACCAAGGAAATATACAGTTTCAAAAAATTTCATGCTAGTTTTTAGAAACTAGCAGCATGTGGTAGTCCATGAAATGTTTGGAGGTTGAAAAGGGGGTCTGCACACTCAAAAAGGTTGGGAACTGCTGCACTAACGGAGTTTAAAAAAAACAAAACAAAAACCAAACCACACCACTCGCTTTAGCCAGTCAAGAAGCTACAAGTTACTTCAATAAGAAGGAATGGGGTTTTTTATGTTTTTTGTTTGGGGGGGGGGAGGTTAGTCACTTCTGACAATAACTAGACTTTAAATATCTGTACTATGATAATATATTGGGCAGATATTGTAAACAAGCAACCCCACATGAAAGGCACTACACCACTCCTTGAGATTCAAATAAATGGATTTCCTAGAATACTTCCTTCCTATTGTCTTCCAGGAAGGTGCCTTAAAGAGTCCATTGTAGATGTAGCATCCGTTGTCTTTTGCCCACTCTAGGTTGACAACTTGAATGTTTTCCAGTAGTATTGTGTCCCAGAGAACAGAATTCCTTAACATCCTTATAACCATTAAAAACCACATTGTCAACATTCCACTCAAAATATACAACGTTAAATATTCTTAAACCCTAATAAGCAGCATTTTTCTTTTTGGCTATGGGTAACTTGATCATCAATGGAAATACTTTGTTGGTATGTGTGCATGTGCAATGAAATTGACATTTACAATAAAAGTCTAATCCTGAACCCTTTTATATTACAATAAAGTTCAAAGACCCCAATCAGAAATGGAGTCAATGGTGCTAGAGTTGTCTTCCTATGACTTTTTTTTTACATGATCCTCACAGCAAAAGTTTACAATGTAAACAGAGAAGAGAGAAAACATTCATGCAAGCAAATTGTCAAAGGGACATCTTACATTCCTCCTTCCAGGTATCCTAGCCAGTCTGCAAAGTCTTGTAAATGTGATTGGGGTCAGGAAGCACAGATGCAGGGGTGTATGCCATACCAACGCTTCTCTCTGGTGGCAGCCCCATAGATTTCTGTGGAATCAACCTTTTCTTTAAAAGAAACCATTTCTAGGCTCTAAGTTAGAAGATATTGTTCTGAATGGAAGAGTCTATGCAAGGATAAGTCTATACAAGTAGACTTCATTCTAAGGGCCAAATATTGTCCCTTCCCCAATGTCCCCCCATCATCCCATGTTCTGGAATGGAAGATCCTGAACACAGAGTGTGCAGACGTGGAACAACATATGGGGTAGATGCCATATAATAATTTGGTGGTTTGCGGGGGTAATGCAGAAGAGTCATTGCATGGATATACAGGCTTAAACCCAGAGCACCTAGACTGCACAGGTGTCACAGCTGTTACTATAGTAAAACAGGCTGTGGCAGTGGCTCGATTACACAAACACACAGCTCCAAGCCACTGAATTCTAAAGGGCAGCAGCACTGTATATTCGCTGCTTCAGGAAGAGACAGACAGACACTGCATGATTTCTATTTAGAAGGGTAGTCACAACTACAACTACTGGAAATTTAAGGGTTTTTTAAAAAAAACCAAAAGCTTCAACTGAAGAAATGGTTCCCCTTTTCCTTCCTACAGGTGTACATACACTCCCTCCCCTTCTTCCCCCAGCAACTGAGTGGATTTTTTTCAGTTCCTGATCAGAATTCAGTCGACTTATTTGATAGCGACATACTGAAGGAGGCTTCGGGTCAATATGCATGGTGCATAGTATTACTTTATTAAACTAACAAACATTACAGGCCAGATGCACTCCTTCGAATATACCACCAGTCAGTGGGACTAGCATGTGCACATCTGAAGGACTGAGTTGGGCCTGATTTGATCTCCAAATATGAGGTAGTGGATTTTATAATGCCTCTTGTGGATTTTAATATGAGTAATTTGGACAGAATTCCAATTGTAATCAACTGAAATTTGTCTGTTCTCTCTAGAGATTGCTTATTTATTGCAAAATATCAGTAAATAAATAAAAAACAAACAAACAAGGGCAAGTAATAAGGGGAGGAGTCTTCAATAATTAGTTGTGGTTCTTTGGTTCTCCTCTGAAAAGTAGTCAGCAACACAGGGTCCCATGTTTAGCTCTCAGTAACCACCAGATCAGAGATTTAATTTAAATCTGAGCAAATTAAGAATAATGGAGTTGTGCAGGTGTCACAAGAGCAAAGGTTCAGAAAGTCAGGGGACCACATAACACCATAAAAAACTAACAGCTAAATGACAATGAGTATATTGGAAGCTAGTTATTTAAAATGCAAATAGTGCTGTTACTCTTAATAAAACACTGTACATTAATTTACTACAAGTTGATTTTATACAACTAAAGGCACAAAATCCTTGATGTTTCATTTGGTTTCCCTTTTTTAATTAAAGAGCAACACCCTTATTTTTCTGGCCAGGAAGAGGTAATTGGTGTAAACTGTCATCAATAAAGCACTAGGAGATAATTGCACTAATAGTCTTGGCAGCAAACCCACTGATTCCAGTCAGAGGGAGCATGCACTTATAAATTGACATAGGGTAGTGAAAAATGACTATTATGAAAGTAGTTACATGGAATACTAATGAAATAACTGTTAAATAAAGTTGTGTTCTAAAAAAAAAAAAAAAAAAAAAAAAAGAGTTTAAATATCCCCCCTCTCCTGTTGTTTACCTCAGAAAGGAAGCTTGCTTTGAAAGTCCTATATAGCTCCTGCTCTGAGGTTAGTACAGGAAGCTAGCCTATTTTTATAGTAATAAAGCCAGCTTGTGTATGCTGTTTGTTGACGGCAAGAGTCCCTATTTACTTTTCATCCACAGCAAAAACAAACAAACATTCTTCATTCTACAAAAGGAGCACATGTTGGAAACATTTATTCTAATACCAAGGGCAGCCAAGAAAAACCAAAATGCTGAAGAGGAAATAAGAGGACAGAAAGCTCTCTCCCTTTTTGCCCCCAATAAGATGAGAGAGAATCCAGTAAGAGCTCCTGAATCTCATTTGATTTCTTGCTGGGCTCTAATATTAGTATTTGTACATAGGCATAAAGACTGATTTCATGGAGGACAGCATGCACACACAAAATAGTTTGTAGTCCCGAACGTACTGTAGTACTACACTTCAGAAATATCTTCTGTATTAAAGTTCATCTGCAATTTCCAGATTCAATGTAGCAGAGGGTAATTGACTGTTCCATTAACTACAGAACCTGACAAGCGAAAGCACAAGACGTCTGTCTGATCTTTATGGTTAAAGGTGGAAATCAGGTTTTTGCTTCTGAATGTGAAGCACAGGATGGAAATCAGGATCCTGAAACTCAGTGTATCAATATATGCACTACACTACACATCTTTCAACCCTCTCAGAGATAATCAGAGGAGTCAAAACATAGAAGAACCCAGCTCACATGGCTGTAAATACAAACTGCACAGACAGTATTTTAAAATATAGCATAGCTGCCATTTTGGAACACAACAACATTCTTCTCTGCTCTTCCATGAAGGAAATGGCCAAAGAACATTTAGTGTTAAGTTTCACATATTTCAGTCGTAAGGTCTAATCTGTCTGTATGCTTCTGTCTAGTCCCCAGAAGCATTTCAATACAGCATTTGCTGTCTCACACAGAAAAACTACGTATGCTTCTGTTGGCTAGCTTAGATTGGTTTTGTTTGTTCACCATTTGGTGAAGACATTTGTCTCTCTCTTTAGTTTGTATGTCACTTTGTTTGGCTTATTAAGGGGGTCAATAAAATAAAGTATCATTCTTAAATGAAGGGGAAATTCTCCTGTCAGAGCATACTAAAATGGGGTTGAAGATTGCCACCTGCTGGTTAAAATACCTAGAGTACAGCAACAATAGCATCACCACCACTTTGCACTCATGTTGTGCTTTGGGAACACTTTTGTTTTTGACGTCTGCTACAGCTTCTGCTCTGCAAGTGAACATGAAAACAGTGTTTTTCCTAGATGATAAATCAACACCTATGCATCTAGATATATAAACGGAAGTATCACATTAGCTCCCTATTGTGCTTAGTTTAGTTAAAGTAATAACAAGAACCACAACAGTTAGGAGATCCACTATGTAGGTAGTTTTGCCCCCTGGAGAACTGTAACAGGTATCATACCTTTTCTGAGCAGAGATCCTCAGAGATAGTCATCCTTGAGTTAACAGGGTGATTTAGTTCTCCAGTCAAATCAACCACTTCTCTTATTAAGGAAAGCAAACAGACAATCTTTTAGCACTCCTCGGTCACAGTCTTCTTCCAAAAGTATTTGTTGGAAAAGGGAAAATGGAGCCTCTTCTAGCCCTGTCTGGAAGCTGCAGGCCCCATAAACAAGGACAGGTGCTAACAAGCAATCTGAAGCCCACACCTGTAGCATGTTACCACAGCTTTTTCCCATCATCTATTTCCCACTCTCTAGAGTTTACTCTTTACTTAGTACTTTTGTACAATCCCTCTAAGGTCAAACATTTCCTTGATATTGAAACTAATACAGCCCTATAGCCTGGAAGCTGCTTCTTATATACTCTGATATATATATATATCTCCTTCCCAGCATGTCTTGCAGTAGCTCACAATCAGGTGACCCTCTGGAGACTATAATCACCACAATACTTAAAGGGCCATAGCTTGGAGCAGGAATGTACTACTAGGGTGGGCCTTAAATTTACAACACACCCTGTGACAAGGATCTGCTTGCTGTGACACACATCATGCAGGGTTATTGAACTGGGACTCCTGCTGCCATGCTTAATGTATTACAAAGAGCCAGCGATGGGCAAGAAGGCATAATGTTTGGCAGACAGTGCAGGGAGCAGGGATGGTTTGTGATGCTCTGGAGTGACTCTCTGATCCACCTGTTGACCTGTCACCACTGCCAGTTTCCTGGTCCCAGTGTCTCTGTTGTCTCACCTAACCCAAGCTCAAAATGAAGCTCTTCCTTTTTCCCCTACCCTAAAAACAGCAGAAGAACAACAGAATAAGAACAACTAAAGAACAAAGATTAGGAGAATGTGTATGGGAGGAGTCATGAAACTAGGGGGGGTCAGGCAATTGGGCTGTACTGCGGGGTCCATGACACAAGTACAGCAGGGCTTAAGGAGTCAATGATGAGCCCCGTTGCTCAGTTTCCCACCAATGTATGTTTTCTCTCTATCCTGAAACATCCTCTCCCCGCACAACACCTCATTCCCCTTATACTGCACTCCCTAAAATGTACAGCCTTAACTCTGACATCATACCAATTAATATACAAATAACAGATGATGTACTTTACCACTACACCTGTGTGTACAGGGAAGATATGTTAACATGTGGCTGAAGCTAAGGCTATGTTTTTGAGTGTGATGATGAAGTACTGGATATGTGCACTGAGGCTGGTTCAGTGTTGCAACTGAAAGGGAGTTTGGTTGTGAAGCTAAGGACTCCTGTGGTATATATTATAATGTTTTACAGATGAGAGTTGCAACTTGACACTGGTCTGGATGCTATTGATACATAAGCTGCTGATTTTCTTGACATTTAGTGAGTGCCTTAATAGAAAATGATTTGAGCAACTGTAACTGTCTGCAAATTTTCCTGGGTTTTTTTGTCAACATTGATCACTATCAGTGATTACAAGTACTATGAATCACTAGGAGTAGAGAGGGGATCGCTGGGCAGGCAGCATCAAGATAGGATATGATATCTATAGCTAACATATAGCATCTTTATTTGTCTAGCCTATGGAAAAGCAAATGTCTAATTGCAAAATGATATCTGAAACCTTTTCAGAAGACATCCACATTACAATATTTAAATACACCATTATATGTTTGTAAAAACCCTATAGGAAAATTTACTTCATTTGGGATTGTCTCAGTAGTTAGTCTGTCGTTTCTTTCATTGTCAAAGAGTGCTGTAAATAGACATTTGGACACTTTCAACACAATTATCTTACACAGTTTTTCCACAATCCTCTGAGGCTTATTCTTCAAATCAATTGTAACTGGATCTCTTCTGAGGATCAGGGGTTATGCAATACCAAAACCAAAACAGTCATGAAAAAAAGAGAATAGTGCCAAACTTGACTACTTAATTACAAAGACTTTTGGAGTGGTGGGGAGCTTTGTTTACAACCAAGATGTGCTCCCACTGTTCACAGTTCCCTATTTTCCTCTTGAATCACCCAGCTCTTCCCTTCCAACCGCCTGGTACTTCTGGAATGTAGTTAATAACTTGATAAGTGATAATTGTGTAGTCAAAAAAAACCCAAAACCAAATCCCTGGATTATTAAAGCTTTAATCACGACGTAGCAGGAGGAGATCTGGTCTATTCTGTTGAAGGTTGTTAGTAACTTGTTTCAAAACTGAAAACCTATACTATGTATGAGAGTGTTCCAAAATTTGCCT
This sequence comes from Mesoclemmys tuberculata, assembly GCA_007922155.1. Taxonomy (NCBI): domain Eukaryota; kingdom Metazoa; phylum Chordata; order Testudines; family Chelidae; genus Mesoclemmys; species Mesoclemmys tuberculata. The sequence goes on along the minus strand of ML675624.1, from coordinate 627,523 downwards.
ATTCCTGAATTCTGAAATTTATAGACAATTTTGCTTTAGAGAAAGCAAAATAAATCAGGAGAGGTTTTTTTACTTATTGAAGTAGACTTATACTCAAGGCTGCCATTTAAAAAACTTTATCTGCCTTTTTTTTGAAAAATCAACAATAAAAACTTCTCCTTTAATCACAAAGATGTTAATAATAATAGCTTCTTTCAGTTATATGTTAGTGGGATGTGTGTCAAATCATAGATTAAAATTCATGGTTATATGGACTCACAATACAACCTTAACAACATAGCTGTGACCAGCATCTCCTAAATCTATAGATAGATATTTATGTGAATTTTATTAGTCTCATAATTCTTCTCTGTATACCTCACACTGAGCCAGATATTCAGCTAGTGTTAATCAGTATAGCTCTATCATAGCCAATGGAGCAACACCAATTTATATAAACTGAGTAGCTGTTTCATTCAGCTGACATAGAGCCATGGTTCTCAAACTGGGGAGGGGCCCCCAAGCAGGCACAAGATGGATTGTAGGGGGAGCGCCATGGGTGGACATTGGAGGGGGATGAGGGGCAATGCCTCCCCAACCTTATGATGATGGACTCGTCTCCCTCTGCTGAGTGAGGGGTACCAGAATGAGATCAGGGCCTGGTGGCAGTGGGGACCCTGGCGCCTCACATAGGCAGCCCCAGGCAGCTGTTGAGGATGGGGGACCCTTAGAAAGGAAGCGGAGGCAGGGGGGAGGCTGCTGCGGGCAGCAGGCCCAGAACTGCTCGCAGAGCAGGAGAGAGTCAGTCCAGCTCCACGGTCTGCACTATGCGCAGCTGCTTCCGTCTCCAGTGGGAGCACTGCTCCCGGCAGCTGCTGCCCATCTCCTGAAGCAGCAGCAGCCGGGCACGCTCCCCACACTGCTGCCACTCTACAGGCTCCTAGAGGTGGTGGCTGCATCCGCGCTGCTGCCCAAGGATAATCCCGACTATGAGGTGCGAGTCCCTGCCACCATCGCCATTTTCTCTGGCACAGCAGGCCATTGGGCCAGGTCCCATTGGGCACCGGAGCTGCCGGGGAGTTGCTGCTACCCCTTTCCCCCACCAAATTAAGCAGTCAAACTCCTCCTATGATATGTAGGCCCTGTTTTTTTCTGAAGGTGGGTGGGGTTCAGGGTAAGGAGGACACAATAGTTACACAAAAGTCAATGGGGGAGCATCCTTTAAGAAGTTTGAGAACCACTGCCAGAGGACATAAGGGAGTAGTGGGAGATGGGACATTTGGTGGGGCCATGTCATGTGAGTAGCAACAATGGACCTCTAGCCAGCTGAAGATCAGGAGAGACTCCTCCATGACCCATCTTCACCCATGCCTAAGGTTTATTTAGGGCCTCAGCTGGCTACCTGGCTTGCTGTGGGAGTCCTCAAAGTATTCGTAGGCTGTTGAAACACAATAATACCAGCTGTACTGTGGAAAGGAAAAATGGGGTTACTGGAAAAGAATGGACAGCATTTTAGGATAGCCAGAGGCTGTTACAGGTAGAAATGAAGTGGGATATTTTTAGCAGGGCAAAGGGGAAGTGTTGCGGAGTTGTGGGTGGAGAAATGCATTGAGGTGTTTGGGAGAACCAAAATACATGGGTGGAAAGATGTGGAAAACCAGAGAAACAAGATAGCGCAGAGGGCCCAAGCTTTAGATTAGATCTGGTGCCATACAGTCAGAGCCAAAGAGCAGAGACTTCTTAGAGACCCCTGTTTTCCCCTTCAAGTGTTAGCTATTTATAGTCACCTGGAACTGACAGAACTAACTGGGTGCTTGCAGGGATTAGCCCTGACAGGAGCCTCAGAAGGCCCTGGAGTGCCAGGGTGGGGTGGTATCTATGAGAGAAAGCAAGAGTACTAGAGAGTGAATAAAGAGGGTCAAAGAGCTGTCACAGTAAGTGTGTGGAGTGGTGTCTGTAGTTAGACAGCGATGCTTGAGGCAGCTCATCCCTCTTCTCCATAATACCTTGTCTAGAGAGAGAGTCGCAGGGATTGAGGAGCCTGGAGGGAAAGGAAGACATTTGGCCAGAACAGTACGTATTAAGTGACAAAGGCCCACCCTGTTTACAGTATTTTATTTTAAAGTTAACTGCTCCTATGTTCTGTCTGCTCTTTTACTGAGCCAGGACTTACAGTAAATCAGATCTTTTCTTCCTAAAAACTTTTTGGCCTCCAATATCATCTGCCCTGCCCCACAAGCACACACAAAAGAAAAGCATGGAACCAGACTACAAACAGCAGCAGTGGTTATGGTGAGTGAATCTAATTATAGTTTATCCAGATAGTATCAGCCATTACACTTATGATAGAAAAACACTCAAGAGTAGGCATTAGTTTTAGTGCCATCATTTTCATTTTTTCCATTTGTTTTCACTCCAAATGTGAGACACTCACCTTGAGGTTTACTTGTCTCCATAGTTATATGCTTTTCTGTTACAACAAATGCTAATTCCATTTTTGGCTCTGCTTACTATTTAAGTGCTTCTACATGGTAAAATGACACTTGCCTAAATTATCGAGACTCCAATTTGGTCTTTTGCCACAATGAAAGCACTATAGATTGCTGGCTGTAAAGCTTCATCCCTTCTTTTTTGTTTAAAAGGGATAACCAAAAGAACTGCACAGAAACAAGACAGACTTTAATTTTATTTTGAGGGAGGAAATATTGTCAGAAGGTTCTTCCTTGAAACACCTTTTCCAAGATCTGACAGCCTGTGTCATATATAGTTCTTACAATAAGAAACACATGCCCTTTTTATAAACACAAAATTACGGTTTCTTCCTGCTAATAGTACCAAATGTAGTACTATTCATGGGTATAACCTATTGCAGGCTAGAGTACAAACTTTGTATTTGCAGTATGTACAAATATACTGACATAGCAGTATATTGAAAGGCATATCCATACACATTCTCATTTTATATACATTTAAAATGTATGAATGATTCCTACTTTCCGGTCTTCCTTTAGCATTAAAAATACCAAAGCCTTTTTGCAGTGCACCAAAACGCACACATTATACTGTCTATACAGGTTCAAAACATAGATAATATTTTCAAATAGTTTTTCATAATATTATACTGATTATGGTAATGTACTTTTCATGAAATAACTGACAAAAATGAAAGGGGTTATAAAAGTGGTATAGAACTAAATACATATTTCTCTTCATTTACCAAATTACTTTACATTTAATTCAAAAGAATACATACCTACCTCTTAGATACCATATTTCATCCTTAGACCTCTAAGCACTTTTCCAACAAGCTCAGTACTATCATCCCACTTTTAAAATGTGAAGAGTGAGGCACCGAGGTGAATTGTTATGCCCAAAACTACAACATAGACACTAGGCATGTTTGCACTTAATAAAAGTTAGAAAAACAACTTTTTTGGTAATATTATAATATGAAAGCTATTCTCCCTTCTCACAAGAGACAAAATTATCTCTACAAATTTAAGTGAATTTTAATGCTTAGGAAAAGACAGTAACGGCATGGCTTGAGCCAAGCACAGTTCAAGCCTTCTCTGCCAGCTCTTTCCAGTGCACTTCACTCTTAACTAGTAGTACTTGTCACTCCACTTTTAACATATTTACTGTCTACAGATACCTTCATGACTGCTATTTCTTCTAGGATCTGTGAGCACCCTCTCTAAATAGATGCACAGGGAAGTTCCCTCTCCGAAGGGAGTAGTTACCCCTCTAATATAACTGCATTATTTCTTATATTGCCACCTCTTGGTGGTAAGTCTGCCAGATCCTCTGCTGGTATGAAACTACTGAAGTCAATAGCACTACATTGATTCAAGCTAGTTGGGGATCTGGTCCTGGGTCTTTACCATTTGGAATAATATTCAGTGGAGCATGATTAATACTTCTGATCTTCTCAGACTTCCAAATAAGGAACAGATGTTCCCTCAACTGACAATAGTCAGTCTCTGAAGCATTTGGAATGGGACCTGCAGAGAAAAACTGCCCTTTTTCTCATCCATACAGAGGCACAAGCTGTGGGGTTTTCTTCATTGTACTTTTTGTATAAAGACTTCTCTCCCCCGTTTTTGGTTGAAGTCTTAATAGAAATCCAGAGAAATGGAGGTGGAGCTTTCTCAATACTTAACTAAAGAGATGACGTATTGAATCATTCCTCTCAAAAGGATCTGGCATTTGGGGAAAGGGGGGTCACCAAACAAGCAATAAAAAATATTTGTGCCGTGTGATGTCAATACAATAGTATTTTAGTTATCTAGACTCTTCCAGGAACAGGATAGACAAGACCTGAAGTTTCTTATGTGAAAAAAATCACTAGAAATAAAAAATGGAAAAATCTTCCAAGTCTTCTTTATATACATTGCAAAATGAAGAATAGAAAGGGGGGTGCACAAACTCAGTATGCCCCACCTTTGTAAGTTGCTTTTAGAGAGTTTGTTGATTTAGGACAGTGGTTTTCACCTTTTTTCATTTACAGGCTCCTAAAAAATTTCAGAGGTGTGGGCCTCTTTGGAAATCTAAGCCATAGGCTGCAGACCCCCAGGGGTCCACAGACCACAGGTTGAAAACCATTGTTCTACGGTCATAACAACCTATTACAGACCTTTTAGACATAGTCTGTGGACCGCCCAGTGGCCCGTGGACCACAGGTTGAAGAACACTGATTTAGGAGAATGCTCCTGAGATGGCAGCTATAAAAAAAACTGAGCTCAGTCAGGGAGAAGAAACAGGAAGTTAGTGTGGGCACAAGTCTCCTCCATCAAAAGGTAGTGAGGGAGAGCAGACAGACAAAGCAACGCCACCTTTAAATCTCAGAACACTCACAAAAACAACCCTTTGGACAAGAGGCTGTTACTCCTCTCCTGTGGCAGGTGAATCAGGGCATTAACTGACTTTGTAGTAAAGGCAAGTCTGTGGATGAAGCCCTCAGCCACCCACCCGTTGTTCTGCAAAGCACAAACCAAGACCCAATTCCACCCTTTCTCTTCATGTGGGGAGCCAAGCTATATCATCTTCTTCTTATGTAAACCAGTATAAAGGAGACAGCATAGGAAGAAACAGGCAGTAGTGTTCCTTATAGAGGTAGGGTGCTTTTTTCCATTAATACCACCACTCCACCTAGCAGCTTTGTAGGTCTGACCTTGTCACAGAGTAGGTTGGGTGGATAACCAGATGCAAACACTACTTCTAGAAATTAAGAGCTACCGCACTACCTAGTTTGTTTCTACATCCATCTGCTGAATTTTATTTGTAAATAGCACTGGCATAACCCCTAAAATAGTTGGCGCTATAAAGCAAACAACATTCCAGCGTACCTGCGTGTTTTCTATCCATTGAATTTGAATCAGCAACAAAGCCCTATAAAAATATGAACTCACTGGATACATGTGAATTTAATAACTGATTTTTCTTAGGACCTGTGATAATTTCAGCATCTGTTTGAAGCACTACCAGCACCAAGTCTAGAGCTCTGCGCCATGCCTCCACCTTGGGTGTAACATTGTCATAAATCTTTACAGCCTCCTTACGTTCAGCTGAAAGATCAAAATCAACCAAGACCTTATCTCTTTTATGGAACTCTTCCAGAATATATGCCGAAGGAGAGCCACAGCCTGCTGTTTTTTTTAGATGATGCTCTATGGAAATGCTTGCTTCAAACTCTGATGCATAATTAGCAGTGTTAAACATGACTCTTGAAAGGTACTGATGCCAACCACTTGCCAGAGCTTTAAGCACTACTGGTTTATACTGTGTCAAAGATTTTGTCAACCCACAAGACGACATGTAGAACTCTCCTGGAGGGTTTTTGTCTGCTTGCTTTAAAGATTGTTCTTCAAGCTTCTGAAGATGACTGAGGCACCACAGTTCAACAGCACCACCTCCAGGAAAAACTTTCTGGTCAATTAGAGCATGATGCAGACGATAAGCACAAGTCCAGAACTGATCTTCAGTGACTTGCATCTTTGAAGTTACTGTACTACCAAGCACAGCTGTTACCAGATGAATTCCATCAGCTTTTATAATGATTGGCACTTGGTTATCCAGTTCCATTGGACTCAAGTCACCAGTCTGCCAGAAGTCCAACCAGATACCACTACCCACGCAATGACTATTTACCTGGGAAAGGTATGTCACCAGCTGCACTCCTGTGACCTCCCCAAAAGCATGTAGCACATTGAGAGTTACTGAACTGATTATCAATATGTTATTCAGGATGCATCTTTCCATTAAACTTTCACACACATTTCCTTTTACCAAAATTAAATTTACTTTTGATTGTATTAAAATATCTAACACATAATTTAGCCATAAACTTTCAGAGCTACTTTTGTGTAAACCAACACTTCCTGATATCATTTGGACATTAGACGGTCTATTAAATCCCAAGTGACGATACTTTTCAGTCAGGTCACCATCTACAAGAAGAATCTGAAGCTGTTGATCCTGAAGTTGCTTGGTAACAGTGGCTTTCTCCGGTGTTACTAAAGTGATAAACCCTGGACACACAAAAGAATCTCTTTCAGACAATCCTGGTAAACAGCATGTCACTACTTCTGCAATATTAAATTGAAAAGAACCTGTGTGATCAGCTACTTGTTGCTGGCATCTGAAAATATCCTGTACCAACTTCATGCTAGACTGATTCCCATGGCTAAGAGCCATTGCCAATTGTCTAAAATCATTACATTCATAAGGACATGCTGCAGGCCTAGTGGGAGGCCCCCCAAAATTGTCTACTTGGAGCAAACAATGGTTTTTTCCTAGAGTGTTAAAGTATCTACTATGAGTTAATCTTGTTCTTTTCTTACAGCTGGATACAATCAAACTGCTTCCAGGAACCACAGGCATAGTTTTATTGTTCACTGGTTCAACTAATGAAGGTATTACATAGTCCGTAGTGTACAAGTGTGAATTCAAAAATCTATTATGAGGATCGCAAGAGCTTGCTTGATGAGGAGAAGGAACTTCTGGAACACCTTCTTCTTTAGGTACAGGAACCTCTTCAGGAACATGCACAAGAGGGTTTACAAAACTGTTAGGTCCAATACGAGGAGTTTTATTTTCAATTGTTTGGGGCCCTCGACCGCTAGAACTGAAGTAAATGGGAACAGAAGTTGGCCCTTTATATAAATCATGTACTGACAGCTGAAGACACTGGACTTTTTCACTGCAGGAGTTCAATCCTTCAGACATCACAGATACTATTACTGGAAGAGGAACATTCTGCTGAAGGCATTCAAGTACAGCACTGCTCCAAGCGCCAACAAGGAATAACAAAGTAGTCATCCCAGTTTTATATTCTTTGTTCTGTGCCTGAATTGTTTCATTAAGAAGCTGTCCCACTGCACTAGTTAAATCCAAACTTTCAAGAAGTCTAACAGCAGAACAAGTCAAAACACTCTCACTGGTGCTTACATCTACAATAAATTTATATGATTTTATTGGCCCTAAAAGTGTTCTTCCTATTGATGCTAAAGATGAAAGCTGCTGAAGTCCAATGTGACGTCTTCTGTTTACATTTCTGAAAGCCATGACCACCAGTCAATATCTGTAAACAGAAAACAAGTTTATTGCTTCTGTCCTTACTGTGCTCTACTTCATACTTCACACAAAATTAACTGAATACAGATTGGGTGAAGTGGCCTTACATTGCATGTACTGTATTATAAGACAATGCTCATGTCTGATGCGTGCGGTTGTTGAAATGTTGCACTGTTAAAACATTACAGAAGATTCTCCCCCCCCATTAAAAGATATTTTAAGTTTACCCTATGATCAATTATTTTATTTAATAAAGCAGATCAGATTTTATAATAAAGAAGTCCAATCCAATATACATTGCTCTCTTGACTTCTTGTCTTATGTCAAATCTTGCATTTGCTTGCCTTATTTAGAATGCATGTTATTAGGGCAGGGAACATAACTTGTGTGCAAACACTAGTAGGTGCAGGTTTTACTACCCTTCGTGATACCACTGACTTCAAACTGAGCAGGAGGGGGACACAACTACCATATTTCCCTGGACAATATCTCATCCCCACTCAGTGGCAAGCTCTCCACACATAGTAATGAAAAAATAGCCTAAAACCACACTTTTTTTATGCCCCATAAATAAAACACAGATTTTACAGCTTTGACTTCACTGGCACTGCTCAGACTTAATTTTAAGTCACTTTCTTTAACATGTCAAACCCGAAAGCCTTCTCTTTCCCTATATAACCTCTTCACTCCACAGCCTCTTTCAGTGTGGAAACATCCACTTTCCCCCTGTAACTCAGGCACATAAAATGGTAGTCATCTTAGATTTTGCCTTCTTCCTTGCCCCAAACATCTAAGCCATGTACAAATTATACTGCTTCTCCTGTCAAAATATTTCTAAGGGCATGTCTGCACTGGACACTCAGGGAAGTTAATTCACAATGAATTAAGCTAAAGCAAACTAAAGCCACTTTACTTCTGACCAAGAGCATTCACACGGGGGGGGGGGTAAATATACTTTAATTAATGCATTTTTAATTCACAACTTCAGTTAATTTGTCTGAACGCTCCTGTTTGTCCCTATATAGACATGTCCCAAGATCCAAACTTTTCCCATTGACCCTCTAGCTAAAATTCTTATCCATCCCCTTCTATCCTAATCTATTACCGTCTCTCTTTGCCCTCTCTGGCACCCATATAATCCCCCTCCAGACGATATAGAATGTCACATGGCATTTTACCACATAGTACATACCACATATATGTGCCACATAATCAAGATTCCTGTCCTTGCCTTCTGAGCACCACATAACTTTGCCTTTGCCATTTATTCATCCTTATCCCTTTTCCTGTCATCCCCTGTCTCCCTTCCATTCCACTAACATGACTATCTTGTGAATTTTTCAAGTACTGCATGTAAGCCACCAACGTTTTTACAGGTTCTATATTTATTCCATGCAATGTCTTTGTAGGCCACAAAGCCAGCCAAAAATATCTCCTCAGAACTAAGGCTTAAAGGAACCACTGAAGTTTGAACTGAACATAAAACTTTCTTTTAATTTACTTGGTAAGACTTACAGTTCCAAGAGAATCACTGACTCAGAAAATGATTTTATTCTACACGTCTAGAATTATTGTGATTACTTTTAAAGTAGAATTTTAAATAAGCAACTCGTTTTAATTTCTGAAACTGTACTGAAGAGGGATGGGAAGGGGACAGGGCACCTAAAAAAATGGCCTAAGTGTCTCTAGCAACTTTTCTTGGCAGCCTCTAGGCTTTTCACGCTATATCTCAGTAGCAATGTTTGCCACAAACAACCACCCTTTTTCATTAGTCGAATCCTTAACAATTTTACTTGTCAGTTCCACCATTATTTCTTTATTTTAAAGTAATAGAATGTAGTAGCAAAAAACCCTCACATTATTTCACTGAGATGTTGGATCATGGAATCTGATATTAACCATGTCTTTTTCCTCTAAAAGAGATTAATATAATAGAGATTCCTATGGAATTAGTCTTACTGAAACATTTAGATACTACTGTTCCCAACTCACTATTGCAGTTCATTCCAATAACAGCAACTGCCTATTTCTCTTTCTTGTCCAGGTTAAAGCTCAAGTTTACAGCATTACCCAGGCTATGCCCATTTTTGTGGGGGGAAAAAAAAAAGATGCCTAATTTTGTAGTAACGTATAATTTAGAAAAGCAGTTAATAAAAAAAATTATTTATTTATGGGAAAATAAATTTATGGGAATTTAAATTTATGGGAAAATAAATTATTTATGAGAAGTGGTTTTGATTTTACAGTAAGTAGAACTCTTAATCCAGACACAGTGACAAATGAAGACAAATACAAAGATGGATTTTAAGCAGCAGGCTGCTACTTCATTAAACTTAATAATGGGGAGCTGCACTAGCTGCCCTGTCATCCATACTCTCACATACCAGACATTTTAAGTGGCTCCCGTGCAGGAATTACAAGGCTCCTAGCATATAAATCAATAACTTAGAGTAGACCCTCTCAGTTCAACCCTAGGACTCAGTTCAGTCTTCTGAATCTTAACAATACCCCCACCATCCTCATGAGAGGGACATTGCGGGGGAGGAGGGGGAAGGAGAGCAGAACATCAGCCTGTGAGGGCCCCAGGGTCACCTGCGTCCCATCAGCATAAAGCCCATCAGCAAAATCCCAGGGCTCCTACTTCTGCGAACTGTTAATTTTAGCCTTTTAAATGCACCAGAAACTGCCTGCAAGATGTGATAAACTAGCATGGCTACTAATTACCAAGGCTATGTCTACACTTAAACTGCTGCAGCACTTCAGCGTAAAAGCTCACCACGGTGATGTCGCTAGAGTTAATCCATCTCCCTGAGAGGCAGTTGGTAGGTTGATGGAAGTCTTCCATTGACCAGGCACTGGCCACACAGGGGTTAGGTCAGTTTAACTATGCCATGGGGGGGCTGAATTTTTCACACCCCTTGAGCAACATAGCTGGGTCAACTTAACTTTTTAGTTTAGACTTGGCCTCAATCCTATTCCGATTTAACCTAACTGCGCCTCTAGGATGCTGAGAGAAAGGCAAGAAAACCACACCAGAACTACGCAATCTGGCCCCAACAGACCCTTCCTGATCCCAAAACAGGCACCTGGTCAGACCTGCAGCATCTGCAAGACACAGCTGTGAAAATATACCTACAGGTAACGGGGGGTGGGGGGGGTGCTGAACACAAAGGGGCTCCACCTGAGCCATACTAGGGTTTCAATTAATAAAAGGGGAAAATGAGGAACTGGCCAATAAGTAGATAAACCCTTCTGGGAGGCTAGGGAAGGCCACTCCTGCAAGCCCCATGAGTATTCTGCTCTTGTTTCCACTGGCACGCAGACCTAATCACCAGCAGTCCCATGAAGTTTTATGCCTTTTGAGGAAGATATGAATCAGTACTGAACCCATGTGTTAGCATGGGAGTTCGGAGGCTCTATGGTGCTTGTCTAGCACATAAGATGAAAAACCAAAGTCCTATGACTTGTGATAAAAGATTCACTTTCTATAGAGACATTCACACCAGCACTCTGGCCAAATTCCAACACTATCAATTACAGACTGCTCACCTAAAGTTTCCCCTACAGTTTCAACTGTAAAATGTATTCCTCACTTCCTGTCCTAAATTTTGGGCTGCTGCTGTAAAATAGCTGCTTCATTCCAGCCCACAGGATATACTGGAGTAATTGTGAAGTAATCCCTACGGCAGGGGTTCTCAAACTTCCTGTGCATGTGAGGTCATGCTCTGAAAGCAAAATGTGTCCTCTGCAAAGAAGGGATTGCCACAACCCTATCTGCTGATAGTGTGATCCCATTTGGGGTCAAGACCCACACTTTGGGAACCACTGCCTTACAGTGCTGTGTAACTTGTGTTTCAGTTCACAAAGCTCTTTGAAGTAGTAATAAAGTACTCAAAGTATCAAAGTATCTTTTGCTTGAGATGTTTTATTTAAAAGATTATGTGGTACTCATTTTTAGCTGTAAGAGCATGTAACTTTCTTTTCCCTCATGCATGTGTGTATATTGGTAATAACCATAACACTACAAGTGACTGAAACACAGGAAATCAATATGTAGTACAGGACATTGCATTTAGCATTTCATACTTCTTTCTCCCCTCTTCCTCCACCCATCCAAAAAAAGAGTTAGTTTGGGTTATATTTTCAAATTACCTGCATCAGAAGAGATCAGGAAAGAGCAAAGAAAGAGAAGGAGGTAGACCCTGTGGGATAAAGAAAGAGTAAGAAGTGGAATTGTCAATGGAGAAGCATCAATGGAGAGACTGAGGCCTTGTCTACATACACTATGTCAGTGTAGCTATGCTGGCAAAGCCACCTAGCGTAGACACAGCATATGCCAACGGAAGTAGTTTTTCTACCGACATTGCTAAGCCATCTCCCTGAATGGCTTAACTACACCAACAGAAGCACTCTTCTGACAGCACAGGTCAGAGGTTCCTAAACTGTGGAGCATGCCCCCCCCAGAAGGGCATGGAGGACATTTAGGGGAGGTGCTGCTACAGGGCCCAGGCCAGCCCCCAAGAGTGGCAGGGAGGGAGCATCACCCAGCCTTCTTCTGCCTCGAGCTCTGCTCCAGCTCCAGCCCCACCCCGCAGCTCAACCCTTGGCCTGGTCATGGCCCAGGCCTCCAGCCCCTGACTAAGCCATGGGCACAGGTCCCCCGTCGCAGCCCCAGGCCCCAACCGTGGCCCCAGGTGGGAGGAGACGGGGGGAGGCGCAGACAGAGATAAGGGAGCCATAGGGTAAAAAGTTTGGGGACCACAAGCATGGTTGCATCTACACTGGGGGTTCTTTTGGCACAACTATGAAACCTAAAGGGTGTAATTTTTTTTTAAACCTACCCTGAGACTCTGACTGCCTTAATGGGTTTCTACCAACCCAACCCGTATACTGACTTATTAGGATCAACTCCACTAGAAAGCCTATCCTCTGTAAGCAGCTGAGCAGAATAAAACTCATTTCTAGATAAAGCTTATGTTTTACTGCACAATCTTTTTTGGCCTAAAATGTGCAGCTTATTTTTCCAATCTAGAAGTAGAAAGAAAGACTGTATATTTGTATTGCTTTACTCAATAACATCTTAATCTTTAAGGGTGTGTCTACACTATAGAATTTTAAATCAATTTCCCAGCTTTTAGGAATATTATCATGAAGTATTGGCAAAAATTACTGAATCATTTGTACATGAGTACACACCCTCACCCCCAATTGCTAGCACTGGTGCAGCTGCACAGTGGTTGGAAAACAGGTAGCTGAAAAATATTCTTGTTTACTTTGAGCCATACAGAGTAACAGCCATTCTTTATCTCAAACCTAGTGTTATCTGAAGATAGAAAAATGTACAAGACACTATCTAAAGGCAGGGGCTTGTCTACACTTACACTACCGCAACGGCACAGCTCCGCTAGTGCTGCTGCAGTGTTTAGAGAAGATACTACCTACATGCCCTGCTGTCGACATAGCACTGTCTACGTTACCGACAGATCGGTACAACTGCATTGCTCAAGGGTGTGGAGCAATGTAGTTATACTGACATAAGTTGGTAGTGTAGACGAAGCTTGAGTCTCAGAAGACTGCTTTCGTTTTTGCTCAAGTACATAGTCAGGGGGTGGGCAGCTACATATTTGGCTAGCCCAAGATGCCACCTGTACCATCACAGCCACCCTCCTATTTTTAGCATGCTTGCTTGAGTGGAGTTAGTGTGGGTCTGTCCAGCTGCACTGGAAAGCAAGCTCCCAGCTGGTGTGTAGACATACCCTATTATATCCCAAAGCTACCAGCAGCTGGAAAGAAGGGAGACTGTACAGGAGGCACTAATGCAGGGAATATTCCCTAGGTCCTTTAAACATTGTCAGAGAGGCACAAAGGGGACATGGGTCAATGGAGAATTGCCCCTCGGCCTTCTTTTTTTTAAAAAATGAACGCCTGGAATCTAGAGTACAATTCTGCAACAGGGCTAATTCCACAGCATCTCAGAAGTAGGGTGCCCAGATAGCAAGTGTGAAAATCAGGACACTTCCATTTTGGGGGGAGGGTATAATTGTCTGTATAACAAAGCCCCTAATACCGAGAGGTCCGGTCATCCTATCTCAGAACACACTGGGCCCTGACCAGGCACGAGACTGCCTCCAGTGCTGCACACAGGACTCGGCCCATGTTCGCATGAGAAAGGCATTCTTCATGAACTCCATCTGCACAGAGCGTGACAGCCCCCACGAACTGGCAGGGCGAGCGAGCCAGTCTGAGAAACCTGCGCTCCTTCCCCCACAGGCAGGGTCTGCAACTCCCTCCATCGCGCAGCCCAACAGGCGTGCGCAGGAGACTTCCCGAGGGGTGGCCGCCTCCCCAGACCCGTTTTCGGAAGCTGCGGAGCAGGCTGGCGAAGGTGATCAGGTGCCAGAGCGGGCCGTGCTCGTTAGCAGCCGTGCCAAGGAGGAAAGCGCCCGGCCCCCCCACAGGCTCCCTTCCAGGCACGCCTCCTTCCCGACCAGCCACCCAGAGCCGCCGCCGCCGCGTCTCCGCGGGGCTCTGCTCCCCGCCCACCCTCCGCAGGCGCCCCGCCGGCCCCACCGCGCTCACCGCCCCTCCTGCCAGCGCCCCGGCGCTGCCCCCGCGGGCTGCGCTCGTTGTTGTTACCGCGGGGCCGGCTGGGGGAAAGCGCGTGTGGGGGGAGCGCGCCGCCCGCGGCACGGATCCTCCCCGGCCCTCCCCAGAGGCAGGGCTGCCGCCCGCCTCTCTGCCCGGGCGGGCTCGGAGCGTCCCCCCGCCCCGCCGCGCCGCGCCGCGCCGCGCCGCGGGCCAGAGCAGCGCGCTACCCCGCTACTGACCGCTCTCCGCCGCCAGCCCCCGGGCCGGCTCAGCTGGCGTCACGTGCTGCTGCCCGCGTGCGGAGGGCGGCCGGCGCGGCTGCCGGTGGCTGGGTCTGGGCGGGCCGCTCGGGTTTCCGCCGCTCCCCAGGCGGCGCATGCGCTGAAGCGCCCGGCGGCCTCTTCGGCGGGGACTTGTTGCCAGGGCTACGACGCCTTGGCGTGTGTCGCGTAGCCAAGCCAACGGGCAACACAGCCGCCGTTCGGTCTGACCTCACGATGCCCGCCGCGCCTGACTGGCTCCGGGCAAGGAGGAGGGCGGGGCTTCGGCGGCGTTCTCGCTTGTCATTGGACGGGCTGAGCTGCCCCGCGCCCAGGCGGGCCCCCTCCCCGCCGGGAGAAGAGACGACAAGGCGCGCGTGGGGCCCGGTTTCGGCCCGAGCCCGGTGCGCATCAGCGCCGCGGTCCGGATGGTGAGTGCGCCCGGTCTCCCCGTCCCGCTGAATCCGCCCCCGCCTGCCCTGGCCGTCGGAGCGCGCCGGGAATCCGCCCCTCGGCGGGGCACGGCGGCCCCGGGGCTTGGGGGGAAGGTTCCCGCGCTCCCAGCCCTGCACCAGCCAGCGCTGGGCCCCTCGGCGAAGCTGCGCCGGAGGGGGCGAGCCCAGACAAGCTGCCGTGCTCGTTCCCCCCGCCCCGGCTGTGACCCGCGGGCGGCGGCGCGGTTCGCTCCGAGCGCGGGCTCCCGTCGTGTGGAGAGCGCGGCCCGCCGGCGCAGGGACTTCCCCGCTACGCGCTGTGCGCGCAGGTGCCGGTTCCGGCCTCGGGCGGGGATTCCGCAGCGCTGGGGCTGGTGACCCAGGGAGGGGCTTCGCTTTTCTCTCTTTAACGTCACCGGGAGCCTCGCGGTCAGCGTACCCCGTTTGGTTCCATGTGCTCTGGGCTGGCTCA
The DNA here is from genome assembly GCA_007922155.1 of Mesoclemmys tuberculata. Lineage (NCBI taxonomy): Eukaryota > Metazoa > Chordata > Testudines > Chelidae > Mesoclemmys > Mesoclemmys tuberculata. The sequence goes on along the minus strand of ML675624.1, from coordinate 612,218 downwards.
TCCCCCCTACAGTTCTCAGCCTTTCCAGACTCCTGGACCCCCCGCAGGCGTCTGAGCCCGCTGGCACCTGGCTTCAGAAGTGCTTGCTTACAAACTCAGGCATAAAAATACAAAAGTGTCTCAGCCCACTAGCACTGACCAGTTTGTGGTTATTTGATCAAAACCAGAAAGTTAAAAGTAAATCAACTGGACTATAAACACTGTACTTATGTTTCAGTATTTGATATACAGAGCAATTGCAATAAGTCTTTATATGAAACTGTTGTTTGTACTGACTCTGCTAGTGCTTTTTATGTAGCCTGTTGTAAAACTAGGCAAATATCTAGATGAGTTGATGTACCCCCTTAGAGACCTAGTTGAGACCCTGGTTGAGAACCACTGCCCTAGGACTTGAGACCATGCTCGGGGTCAAAGCCTGCATCCTCAACCCTTATGATTGTGAAGATAGATTCTGTTCCTGTTTTCAAGGTTAAACTAGTGCCATGCTGTCTGCAGCCAAGAAGTGTATCCTCAGTCATCTCAATGATGTGTTACTACTGCTACTGAAGAATGGCAGTTTGTGTAAAGTGTTAATTATTTAATTGCTGACTATTCTGGCAGAAACCTCTAAGGTGTTTCTCCCATGCTGCTTAAAGCTCAGCACTTTCTCTTTGGGGTGATAATGGTGATTTCTTGTAGTCTGTGCGAAAGGATTCTGGGTGTTGACCACAACTGACCCAATGTCTACTAGTTGCAGCAACAGATGTGCTCTCTTTGTTTGTCTCTCTGCTGAGTATTTTTGGGTTGTTTTTTTAGAAACGGGTCTTCACCAACTTTTGTCTTTCATCCATTTATTGAAGGCATCTAACTACAGAAAATCTGGCCTGGGTGCTGTCCAGCGGAAGAAAAGTGGATTGAAACCAGAACTAACTGAAGAACAAAAGCAGGAAATCAGAGAAGCTTTTGATTTGTTTGATACGGATGGATCTGGAAGCATTGATGTGAAAGAACTGAAGGTTTTAACTTTTTCTTTGTTTATTTTCAAAGGTGTAGCTGTTGCCTCCATTCACCAGTGTCCAAAGGCAGTTGTAGACTGGCATGGTCAGTTACAAATAATATATGAAATGGCTTGTTGTCTGAGAGCTAAATTTTCCAAGTATAAACCAATGTTTGGGTGCCCAACTAGGAAAACCTAGGGCTGGATTTTCAGATATTCAGCTCCTGTTGACTTCAATGACTTTAAAACACTGATCCTTCTCAGCACAGCCTGTCTGGTTTAGCTTATATATTGATAATAAGTAAAAGTTGTAATTTTAGAACCAATGGAAAAACTAAACAGCTTCAAAATTTTTAATATGTTTATTTGGCAAAATCTTGAATACATGTGGCATATTGAATTATTTCTAGAGCTGTTCAGGAACTGGATTTTTCATTTTGGGAGTTGTTTCATGACTCTGAAAGTTCTCCCATTTTGAAAAGGAAAGAAAAAAAGAGGAATTTCACATGAACAGAAATCCAGAAAACAAAGTTTTGGTCAATACAAAACATTTCATTTTGACAAAACTTAAATGCTTCATTCCAGTTTCAATTGTCGTTTTTTATTTTGGAATATAAAATAAAAACATCTTGAAACAAAATCATTTCAAAGTGGAAAATCAGAAATGTCCTGTTCAAAAAAGGTTGCTATGATACATTTTGACCTTATTGAAATGCTTTTCAATTTTCATTTCTAAACAAATTTTTATCAGAGGCAACACTTTTTTTCCTCAGAATGTTTAACTTTCGGTTAAATGCCATTTTCTGATGGAAAAACGTGTCAGAAAATGTCCAACCATCTATTTCTTTAACATGAACCCCAGGAAGAATGAGTGTTTGTAGCCAAAATCCACTCCAATCCAAGTGTTTTTTAAACTGAATGTAATCTTTCTAAATTAAATTTGCTTTAGGTACCTAGCACACGGACGGTGCTACATAATCTTTTTTTTGAGTAGTAGGACGCATGGTTCTATGGTACTGAAATATTGCAGATACAAAATTTAAATTTTAAAAAACCTTCATGTTAACCTTTCTATAACAGTCAACTTTACGAACATGTCATTTAATGTTTTTTGTATTTTGTTTTGGCTCCTAAAAGGCAGGTATTTTATTTTTTGACTCTCACTGACTGATTTTAAAGGACTTTAAATATTTAATGGTGATTACTTTTTTTTTGTTTTTCCTTAAACAAATATAAAGGTTGCTTAGAGCTAGGAATGGGGATTCCTTTTAAGTATTTATATATCAATAAGTAGAATAGATATTAGGTTTTATAATTTACCTGTTCCTGCTTCCCTTGACATCAGTGGGAATTTTGCTATACAATTCAATAGGAGTAAGATCAAGTTTCTGGTCTCCTGCCCCGATTGATGTCTCCGTTCAATCCTTTTATTAAATACCTTGAAAATCAATATGTAATTTAAGAAATTTATGTTTTCGTTAGAGTAGTAAGTGTTATAGTCACAAAAAATACTTTTAACTCCAAAGGAAACGTTTTAAAGTAGATATAAATAGATTATATGTCTGAATTTAAGATTACCATGTAATGCTAGTATTAATAATTACAAGGATGACACATGTAGATAAGAGTTTCTTCGTGATTTATGTGCTTTAAGTTTATAGTTGCAGTTTGAGAAAAGGAACTGAAATACTGCTTAGTGCAAATGATATAGGTATAATTCTAGTGATATCTTCTACATGTTAACTGAATTGCTCTTTGTTGCAGGTTGCAATGCGTGCTCTAGGCTTTGAGCCAAAGAAAGAAGAAATTAGAAAAATGATAATAGATATCGACAAAGAAGGAAGTGGCTCCATTGTCTTTGAAGATTTTTTGGCTATGATGACCCAAAAAATGGTAATCATCTACTCAATCTGAAACATCAAATACCATAAGTGAAAAAGGACATTTAGACAATGGGTTTTTATTTTTTCTGACTTTCATTTTAGAGCGAGAAAGATTCAAAAGAAGAAATCATGAAAGCCTTCAGATTATTTGATGATGATGGGACAGGAAAGATTTCTTTCAAAAATTTAAAGAGAGTTGCCAAGGAGCTTGGAGAGAATTTAACAGATGAAGAATTGCAGGTAAATTTACAAATAATTTTCCGACAAACTTTGGGTCAGTCCTTCAGCCCTGTCATGCACCATTGTCTGTCCATTCTGAAAGAAAGACTGGACACAGTAGAAGTGGTTTAATTAGACCACAACTTTATTCACCTAAAATGTCTGGGAATCCCAGCAATAAATCTCACAGTACAGGTCATCGTTATTTCCTTAATTATTTCCTTAATTGTTTCCACTTATCTGGGAGGCTGCCATCAAGCCCGTCTCCATCCCAGCCTGGTCCCAGCCAGCCAGTTGTTGGGACCCTGCCACCCATGCCTCATATAAAGGCTAATGGGGCTGAAAAGGAAGGAGGCTAGATCCTTGTGTCCAAGATGTTAGGTTCCGTGAACCCCACTTACCCCACATTCCTCTAAATCCCTTCCCAATCCATTTTATCTGATAACTGTATCCCTTCCATAATCATAGAATATTAGAGTTGGAAGGGTCCGCAGGAGATCATCTAGTCCAACCTCCTGCTCAAAGCAGGACTATCCTCAGCTAAATCATCCCGGCGAGGGTTTTGTCAAGCCGCAGCTTAAAAACCTCTAAAGATGGAGATGCCGCCATCTCTCTAGGTAACCCATTCCAGTGCATCACCACCCTCCTAGTGAAAAACTTTTTCCTAATGTCCAACCTAAATCTCCCCCACTGCAACTTGAGACCATTGCTCCTTGTTCTGTCATCTGCCACCACTGAAAACAGTCTAGCTCCATCCTCCCTGGAACCCCCTTAAAGGCTGCTATCAAATCCCCCCTCAGTCGTCTTTTCTGCAGACTAAACAGGCCTAGTTCTTTCAGCTTCTCCTCATAAGTCTTGTGCTCCAGCCCCCTAATCATTTTTGTTGCCCTCCACTGGACTCTCTCCAACTTGTCCACATCCTTTTTGTAGTGGGGGGGCCCAAAATGGGATACAGTACTGCACATGTGGCCTCACCAATGCTGAATAGAGGGGAATAATCACTTCCTGCGATCTGCTGGCAATGCTCTTACTAATGCAGCCCAATATGCCATTAGCCTTCTTGGCAACCAGGGCGCACTGCTGACTCATATCCAGCTTCTTATCCACTGTAACGCCCAGATCCTTTTCTGCAGAACTGCTGCCTAGCTCGTCGGTCCCCAGTCTGTAGCTGTGCATGGGATTCTTCCGTCCTAAGTGCAGGACTCTGCACTTGTCCTTGTTGAACCTCATCAGATTTCTTTTGGCCCAATCCTCCAATTTGTTTAGGTCCTTCTGTATCCTATCCCTCCCTTCCAGAGTATCTACCACTCCCCCTACCTTAGTGTCATCTGCAAACTTGCTGAGGGTGCAATCTACCCCCTCTTCCAGATGATTAATGAAGATGTTGAACAAAACCGGCCCCAGGACTGACCCCTGGGTCACTCCACTTGTGACCGGCTGCCAGCTAGACATGGAGCCATTGATCACTACTCGTAGAGCCCTTTGCTCCAGCCAGTTCTCTATCCATTTTATAGTCCATTCATCCAGCCCATGAGGTAATGAGTACCTACAATGGATATTTGTCACAAAGAGACATCAGGAATTAGCTTGGTTTCCTCCTCCCACCACTCACCTGGTTTCCAGATATTTACTAATTCCTTCCCTGATACCAGACAAAAAGATCAGTTCAAATATCTGTTGAATAGGTGTACCCCATCCTCCCTGAGCAAGTCAGGTGCCCCATAAGATATGTTCAGATGAGTGATTGCCAGTGCCCCTTATTTACATATGAATTCAGCCACTTCTCTCTATTGACAAACTTCCTGGCCTTATCAACCCTCAGAGGCATTGTGGCTCCCTGCCAGACCCTTCGCTGCCACACCTCAGACCAATAATCACTTCCAGGAACAAATCCTGGAGCTGCCCCCACAGCACTCTTAACTCTAATCATCAAGTCAACCCCTTACATATTCTTAAATCATGTTCAGCAAGGTGGAAAAATACATACATCTGGTGTGTGCTTCTAGGCTGCCAAAGAGTGTACAAGGGGCATCAGCTGGTCCTAGACCATGTCCCTCCTTCCATGCAGCTCAGGATTGCTTTAGCACCTAGACCCTGCTTTGCACCTCCAAGTGACCTAGCAGACCATCTATGCTCCTAGTGTACAATACCAAGCCTGCAAATCCACTCCACTCCTTGCTTGACCTATTCATGCGATCCTGAAACTGGAAACACTGTCAATTAGCTCTGATCCTCTACCAGGGTCTCAGGTGTGTCCTCTCCCCCAATCTATTTTCAACATCCTCAGGCTCAAGATCACTGCTCAGTCCTCTCATTGTAAATCACTGTACTCCAAACCTCTTCCTGAGGTATCCCTCACGGACCCAGCCACTTGTACACTGACTCTAAAAGCTCCTAGAAATGCTACTAGGAATGCAGCCTTGAACATTGCTGCCTCTTATCCACTTTTGCATATTTGTTGGAGAACTTGCACCAAATCCCTAAGCATCTGAACAGTGATGGGACATCAAGGATCCTGCCTACAACCAGTGTCATGTACCGTCACCATGCTGTCACTCCAGAAACACTATTTTGTTTATAAAATCCATTCCTCAGTAGTCACTGCCACTAAAATCGGAAAGAATTCCAGGAAGGTTACATCCTTTATTATCCCTTTTTGTATCCAACCAGGTGATTGCTTTAGTGAACACCACCTGCCTTGGTAAAATAACCCTATTCCCTCCCAGTGCATCTAATTTAATCTTTAAATCTGTCTCATCCATTCCTCCATCCAAAAAGACACCCCCATTAAAGTGCTTCAGAAACTGTTCCCACATTCCTAAATCCTCATTTATCTCTTTATTAACGCCTATATAATGGTTCAGCTTTGACGTTCCCCCAGTGGCAGCTGACAGTCAGGTGCAAAATGCCCTCCTTGGGGTCACAACTCAGCATGCAAAGTTAAACTGCCTAATAACAGATCACAGCTCCTTCAATATAACCTTCTTGGCCCCTCCAGCCTGGATGATCAATTCCAGAATTTCCCCCCCCCCGTTTGCTGTGGGAGAGTCCGGATATAGCAGCCTGTATGTCTAAACTTGATCCCAAGGTAGGTCAGCCTAGCAGAGAGCCCCTCTGTTTCTTCATCTGCCTGAAGTACCACCAACTTACCAGCCAGGGCCTGGAATGCGGCCAGCAGGCTATCACACTGCTCAGAATCTACCCTGCCTGCAGCCACAAAGTCATGTAAGTAAGGTGCTACCTGCTGTGAACCAGACTCCGACACTGCTGCCCAGCATAGCATCATGCTGAACTTTTCAAATTCTGAGCATGAAATTGCACAGCCGCAAGGCAACACTTTATCTAAATAAAACTGACCCTCAAAATAAAAACCCAAAAGGTTAAAATCAGAAGGAAACATAAGCAGCAATTGTAATAGTTCCTACTCCTTTGCTTGATCTTTACCGCCTAGTTATCCCCGGCATCCCAAACCTGAACCCGTAGTGGTTGACTGGTACTACACTGCCAGCCTTCTCACTAAGGGAAGCCCCCAGCTTCTGTAAGAACCGTTAGCCTGCAACAGTTGAGTAAAGCTGTTGATCTCCACAGAAGGCATGTTTGCCCCACACGTCCCAGGCAAACCGCCCAAAATAGTACATCCCCACCCCCTCTGTGGCTAAATCTAATGCCCAATTTATTTCAGTAGCTCCTGCCCTGGAGGAAGGTGGGTTTGGTGGTCACTCTTCACCCCCACTAATCCCAGTGAGAGGGCTTGTCTGGCACTACCTGTGGTATAAATACCCCTACCTCACCCCCATTCATCTGGAAGGGCAGGGCAGTCCCCACCCCCACCCCCCAAAAAAAACAACCTGGTCCAGCCATTTCCTGTTCCCCCTTGCTTCATCCAGGTAAACTTTTCTCTCCTTCCTCTGCCATCAGTTGCAGAGGCAACTTCTTTTCTTCCAGTCAGCCAGACAAAGGACCCATCGCTTACAGTTGTGGTGAGCACATTTCCACTGAAGTCTATAGGAATTTAGCTTGCATGAGGCATATGGCATTAGACTCCCAAAAATGTGTTCCACTTTTAGATGCATTATCAAATATTTAACAGTGTAAACTTGTTTTTTTATATATTTTTGAATGCTTCAGCGTAAATAAAAGATCTTGTGTATTCAGTCTGGTTGTTAGTGTTAAATGTTCTTTACAGGAAATGATTGATGAAGCTGATCGAGATGGAGATGGAGAAGTAAATGAGCAAGAGTTTTTGAGAATCATGAAGAAGACCAGCCTGTATTAATGTTTGCTATTGCCTTCTCTTAGGTTTATTTTAAAAGGTGACCTGGAAAAGATTTTAAAGAAAATTGGCTTGTACCCTTTATTTGATGGCCTAAAAGGGGATGTATTTTTGTTTCCTATTTTTTTGGGGGTGTAGTTAATTTTTGTTTCTTATGCTAAAAATGCAGGGCCTATATCTCTTGGAAGACTGTAGGGGACAGAAGAACTAGAGAAATGAGACATCACAAGAATGAAAGCTGAGTGATAGAATTAATGAAATTATTACTTGGTTTTTGTTTTATATCTATGTAAATTCAGTGATTAACACTTTTGAGAAAGGATATTGTTGGAAACAGCACCCCTCCCTCTTTATTTATGATCTCCAGCAAACCTAGGGATGACCAGAGTTTACTTTCTGATATTTCTAATGCATTAAAATTAAATTATAGACTGAGTTTATACTTCCTAAAAAAAACAAAGGCACAAGGCCAGTACTTTTGTTCCTGTAAGCCTTTGAGGTTTGCTGGCTACCATGTTTATGTCCATGAAGCAATCTGAAATCTGTTGCATATTTATATTTATTTTCTTTACGAAACACTGTGCCTGTGGCCAGTTGTGTTAGGGTCCTGTAGCAAATATTTCAAGTGGCAGATAGCCATGTACAATACAACTTCTGTTATTCAAAACTCTTTGCTATCTCTAGATGTCATTTAACAATCCCAGGATTGTCTAAAATCTGGATTATCTGAATTTGATGTCTCCCTTTTATAAAAAAAAAAAAATCATTGTCTTGTTCCAAGGTACTGATTTCTGAAGCATTACTGAGTTTCTACCGGTCCTTTAAGTATTTGGAGTGAAATTCACCTGGAGGCACCACTGAATGCCAGGCTCTATGCTCAAGAGAAAATTTAATCATTGGTGACTTACAACTCTTTCAACAATCTGATTGCATCTTGATCATAATTTGTTATAATAGATGTCAGGAATTAGCAAATTAAGTTATGCTCATCCCAAATTCATCTTTATGGAGGTTCTGTGCATATGGGAGCTGCTTTTTAGTTTTTATTTTATAGGAGTACTCTTGTTTTTTTGAGAATATCCATGTATTGCCAATTTCAGCCTTACTGGCTTCTTTCTGTACACAAGGATATGACAGTGAGGCTTAACATGCCACCTAATCCAGAGAGAATCATCCTTGATTCACTATCACACAACCAAATACAAAGTTGTAAGGGGGCCATACAATCTAAACAATGTCTCTTGATTACAGCTCCAAAATGGAGTTCAGAAGGGGAAGTTTAATACTTGCAGTTGCTTTTCAGCTGTAAGGCTCCAGCAGGGGAGAAGTGGGGAGAGTTAATTTATGTGAGCCCATGACTTGCAGATGCAGAGCTGATATGTTTTGTTAGAATCATTCTAGCTTCCAGCGTTGTCCTGCTCTCTCTGGATAGGCCACACTATGCAGATGTGGGGCTCAAATCCATGGAAGGTCATAGGTACTGGATAACGAACCCACATGAACTAAAACATTAACACATCAATATTAACTTGTTCTACTGCAGTAGATGTGACCTATAGTCTGTAAGCCTTTACAAAATGTTTCAACTTCGTATAATGTGAAATAAAACAATTTTGTAAGTGCTATTTGGAGTTCAGGGAATTTATTATCTTAATATCACTTTAATTTGATTAATTTGCATATACAGCAATTCTGGACAAACTTTTGATATTTTATAACACTTTCCAAAAGAGAAATGTATATCTAAATGTTCTGTCAAATAAAACTTTTTCCCCCCTTGGCATGCTGATTAAAAGTTTCTTACACTAAGCAGTTCTATTCAGAAAGGGAAATTTCAGCCTGTAGAAGACTGGGGAATCCCAGAACTTGTTAAAGTAACTGTATAGTTTTTGAAAGCTGCAACAGGAAAAGGGTAATGACTCTTGTTTACCTGTGATGCAGTTAGTTTCTTCCTGCCCTAATCACATTACTCACAGTTAAACATAAATTGATACTGAAGGTAGGAAAAAGATTTACCTATTCACGCTGAAACCTTCAGTTGTAGCTTGGCCAACGTGACAGGTTTATTAATTAACCTCTTCAAGCTGGAGGTTTGGATAGTTTTTAAATGAGAGTAGATCTTATCTCTAGTGAATTTTAACAATCATAGAAATGTAGGGCTGGCAGGGACCTCAAGAAGTCATCAGATCCAGACCCTGTGCTATGGCAGGACCCAGTAAACCTACACCTTCCCTAACAGGTGTTTGTCAAACCTATTCTTAAAAAGCATCCAATAAGGGGGATTCCACAGTTTACCTCAGAAGCCTATTCCATAATGTAAATATTAGGAAAAGTTTTCTAACTAGCTTAAATCACTCTTGCTGCTGTTGGACATGGAGAACATTTAATTACTGTCCTCTCTATAGCAGCCCTTTACATATTTGAAGACTTATCATATCCACCCCTCAGTGTTCTTTTCTCAAGGCCAAACATGTCCTGATTTTTTTTTAGCCTTTCTTCAGAGATCAGGTTTTCTAAAACTTCTGTTATTTTTGTTGCTCACCTTGGGACTCTCCAGTTTGTCCCCATCTTTCCTTAAATGTGGAGCTTAGAATTGGACACAGTACTCCAAATGAGGCTTCATCAGTGCTGAATAGAGTGGGACAATTACCTCCCAGGTCTTGCATACAACATTCCTATTAATACAACCCAGAATGGCATTCACGTTTTTCGCTGTTCGGCATTCATGTTGCTGATGTATATTCTATGTATGATCCATTATAACCCCAGACCCTTTTCAGCAGTACCACTCCCTGCTCAGTCAGTCCCCATTTTGTAGTTATGTATTTGATTTTTCTTTCCTAAGTGAAGTACTTTGCACTTGTCTTTTATTGAATTTTGTATTGTTGAATTGATGTAAATTCTCCAGTTTGTCCAGGTTGTTTTGAACTCTAATCCTGTCCGCCAAAGTGCTTGCAACTCCTCCCAGCATGGTGTCATCTCCAAATTTTATAAGCATACTCCTGCTGCAAATCATTAATAAAAATATTCAATACTACTGAATCCAAGATTGACCCCTGTGACCCCAGTAGATAAACCCTCCCCATTTGACAGTAAATCCTTGATTACTCATTCAGTATGGTCTTTCAAGCTGCTGTGCGCCCACCTGTAGTAATTGAATTTAGACAACATTTCCTTAGTTTGCTTATGAGAAAGTCATGTGGGACTATGACAAAAGCCTTATTAAAAATCAAGATCTCACTTCTACTGCCTCCCTCCATCCACTAGGTCAGTAACCCTGTCAAAGGAAATTAAGTTGGTTTGGCACAATTTGTTCTTCACAAATCCATTCTGATTATACTTGCTATCCTATTACCTTCCAGGTACTTACAAATCGATTGTTTAATCATTTGTACCAGTAGCTTTCCGGGTATCAAAATTAGGTTGACTGGTCTTTAATTCTCCAGGTCTTCTTTCTTACTCTTTTTTAAAATAAGCTATGTTTGTCCTTCTTCAATCCTCTGGGACACCACCTATCCTCTAGGAGTTCTCAGAGGCTGGGTCTATACTGACGGCGGCAAATTCGCTGCCGTCAGATCGATGTTTCTGGATCGACTGAGTGGCCTGTGTAGACCCGCTCAGTCGATCCAGAAATCGACAGAGGAAAACCACTCCCGTAAGTGGTGCAGCACAGTGTGGACAGCACACAGAACAGACGCAGCAAAGTTGACGGGAGATACGCAAGTGTTTTACATCACTTGTGTATCTCCTGTCGACTGCTGCCGAATCCGGAAGGTAGGTGTAGACCAGGCCAGAGATAATTGGTAATAGTTCCAAGACTGGTTCAACTAGTTCTTCAAATATCCTAGCATGAATTTCATCAGGTCCTGCTGACTTGACTACATTTAATTTATCAAAATATTCTTTAACCTGTTTTTTCCCCCTATTTTGGCCTGTGTTCCTTTCCCCCTGTTAATATTAATTGTATTAAGTATGTGGTTACCATTAACCTTTTTAATGAAGACTGAAGCAAAATAGGCATTAAACATCTCATCTTTCTTAATATTAGTTATTAGCTCTCCTTTCCATTCAAGCAGGGAACCTACACTTTGCTTCATCTTTCTCTTGCGCCTAATACAGTTAAAGAAGAACATATTGCCTTTTACGTAATTTGCTAGGGGTAACTCATTTTGTGCCTTAGCCTTTCTGGTTTTGTTTCTATATGCTTTTGCTATTCTTTTGTACTCCTTAGCAATTTGTCCATGTTTCCACTTTTTGGAGCATTATTTTTTTATTTTCAGGTAATTAAGGAGCTCCTACTGGAGCCATGTTGGCCTCTTACTATTCTTCCACTCTTTCCTTTGCATCAGGACAGTTTGCAGGTATGTCTTTAATATTGTCTCCTTGAGAAATTGCCCATGTTCTTAAGCTCTTTTTTTCCATTAGATTTTCTTCTCATCTTCTTTACTTACCAGTTCTCTTAGTTTGCTGAAATCTGCTTTTTAGAAGTTCCTGGTCTTTATCCTGCTGCTCTCACTCCTCCTTTTCCTTAGGAATTATGAAATCTATATTTCATGATCACTTTCACCCACATGGCCTTCCACCTTCAGCATCACTACCAATTCTTTCTTCCCTGGTGGTCAAAATCAAGTCTAAAATGGCTGGCCCCTTTGTTACATCCTCCAATTTCTTGAATAAGTTGTGCCCAGTACATTCCAAAAATGTATTGGAAATTTTGTATTTTGCCCTACTACTTTTCCAACAGATGTCTGGGTAGTTAAAGTCCCCCATTATCACCATAAGGATCCAAGCCATAGGTGACCTGGCCTAGCAGTCACAGCTGGACTGGTTTCCACACATCAAGGACAGCCACAAGGCAGCAGTCAGTAAGCAGGGATCAAGAGGCAGGAGTCAGAATCAGGCTGAGGTCAGAGACCTGAAATCAGAGATAGTAACCGGGCTGGAATCAGGAGGCAAGAGTCAGGGTCAAAGACAGCTGGGACTGGAGATCAGAAAACAAGGCGAGGTCTGGAGTCACAGCAAGCCAAAAATCTTTATGATTGCCCAGACAACTCTTTGGGAGAGCCTGCAGGGTTAAATAGCAAGCATGGGCCAATCAGGAGGCTGCAGGGTGCTGTTGCTCTGGACCTTTTGGGAAGCACATTATGTGGCACCTAATCTCCTCCTTGCTCCCTGGAGTTGACTCTGTCATCACGCAGTGGCAATGTGGAAACATTAGCTGGCCCAACCTCTGTGGATTAGGGTTCTAGGCCTACAGATCCTTACAACTACCAGCTCTCGTGTTTTGGAGATGTCTTATTTTGTTCTCGAAATGCCTCAGCCACCCCTTCTTCCTCATTTGGTGGTCTCTCGTACATCCCTACCATACTGTCTGTTGCCTCTACTTTTTGCCCTTTTTACCTTTACCCAGAGACTTAGCTGCGTTGCTCTCCATGTCCTTTTGGACCTCAGAAGAAGTATATACATTCTTGATATATAATGCAACACCTCCTCCCCTTTTAACCTTGCCTATCCTTCCTGAACCTGCTATACCTCCCAATACCAACATTCCAGTCATGACACATATCCCACCAAGGCTTTGTAACTCCAATTATGTAATAATTTAGCTTATATACCAATACTTCCATTTGTTCCTGTTTATTCCTCATAACTGACATTTGTGTGTAGACATCTAAGACGTTGATCAGATTCCCACCCGATTTCCCTCTTGTTGCGCGTATTATTCTCTTGTAATTTTCTTTGTCTTCCTCCCCACCCTGCAGCATCTAACCCTTACCTTTTGTCAACCTCCCCCCCTTGAAACTGGCTTAAAGCGCTCCACCCTAAGTTGGCAAGTAACAAAACAAAAGTCTCATGGTCCTTCAATGCAAAACAAATTTTGCATTGCAGTTCTACTTCAAGGGACATTCTATACTCATGCTCAACCATGTTGTCTGAACATGACTAACTTCTGCATCTACAGAGGCAACTGACAATATGCAGTATTGTGGGTCTGCCTGAAATACTTTCAATGTATTTCAGAGTTCAAGAATTTTATAATGTGCATTTCTATATGATTTGGATGACATTCTGGCCCCACTTAAGCCAATGGCAATCTCCCATGGATGTCAATAGGGCCAGTTTTCACTATTTGTGTTTGAGTAATGTAGATGTTAGGAAATTTTTTTTTAAACCTGTTTGATTACATTTGACAGGCATCTAGATATCAAAATGCTATGGAGAGGCAACATCCCCTTCATAGAGAAGGTTGCAAACAGCTTCCAGGAGTTTTAACTTCGAAAGTGGATTTGGCACAAAAGAATAGGCTAACCTATCCTTTAGAGATACAAAATTTTGTACAGAGTAAGTTCCAAGTCATTTAAAAATTTTCTTGCTTTGAAATTGACTATTGACTGACTTTTGCTTAATTGTCTCTAACTGTAAAATGGCTTTTTAGATGGTTAAATCTCCTTTTTAAGTTCTACATCAACTGTATTTGGAGAAAATGGGTTAATAATATCAGGTTCTTATACAGCGCTTTAAGCACAGCGATTAACTTTGTTTTGGATACTCTGGAATCATGTTCCAGTTGGTGTCAGTTTTGTGATCAGCTGAAGTAGGAGCAGACAAGCACTATGGGCCTGATTCTTTACTGTCCTGCATCTTCTGTAGTCATCTACCCTTGTACAGTGACAATTACTTCTTGTAATGATATAACCATTCTAAGTCCCTATTCAGACCCAGTCTGTGTCAAGTCTGCATATGAGTTCCAGCTCCACAGTTTCTCGCTGAAGTCTGTTTTTGAAGTTTTTTTTTCCCTAGAAGTATGGCAACTTTTAAGTCCGTTACAGAGTGTCCTGGGAGATTGAAGTGCTCTCCGACTGGTTTACTGATGTTACCATTTTGTCTGATTTGTGTCATTTATTCCTTTGCATAGTGACAGTCCGGTTTGGCCAATGTACATGGCAGAGGGGCATTGCTAGTACCTGGTTGCATATATTACATGAGTAGATGTGCAGGTGAATGAGCTCCTGATGGTGTGGCTGATGTGGTTAAGACCTGTGATAGTTCTCATTACAAGAAATAATTGTCACTGTTCACACATTCTCACTTTCCAATCAATGGTCGTGAATAGGCCTCATCTACTCTAACTGAATGGACTTGGCTAACACCTACTCTCCCCATTGTTGTTCCTTACCCTTGGATGTATATACATAGCCCCTATCTGATTTCTATTTCTTGCATCTGACGAAGTGCATAGCAGCCCACGAAAGCTTATACCTGCAGAAATTAAATTTGTTAGTCTTTAAAGTGCTACAGGACTCTCGTTTTTGCTGTACATAGACTAACACGGCTACTCCTCTGGAACCTTTTTATTGTCACATTTCAGCTGTCTAGGACTACAGAAGATGCATGGAGTGGAGAATCATGCCCCATGTATGTGTTATCTTCTATTGATTCACCTGTCACTTCAAAAGAATATGAGGTTCCTCCTGTAGCTGACAAGGAGCAGTTGCTATCCTCCAGTTCAACTAAGCAGGGGTCTGTGGTTTCAGAATTGTGGAAGCAGGTTCTACCTATGACATTGCAGGTATGCAGTTTAGTATGGAGAGATAATAGCCTTTACTTAGTTAAGACTAATTTTAGTCACTTTTGTCATTCTAAGAGCAGGCTGGGTGGCAAAGAGAGAAAAGTCTCATGCTTTCAAATTTTTAGAACAAAGTTTAATTGAAAACTAGAATGTGATTTAAAAAACTTGGAATAAATTGACTGGACACTTGCGATTAAAATATGTAAATGGCTTATTTAATTTTTTGTAAACGAACTCTATCCCTCACTCAGCCCAGTGAAGCCATGTTACATAATATTTGAAACACGAGTAGAAGAATTAACTACCAGGCAGCCTCACTGTTTATTTCACATACAGTAAATGCCAATAGGTAGATTTTGATATTGGCTAAGGCAACCAACGGTGTTCAAGGGCAGAAATAGTAATGTGTTTAAGAAACTGCCACCATCTGATAATTAGGCATAATTCTCCATTACTGGAGCTGTTGTAGAAATAGAAAATCTGGTCAAATATAATTTTTCTTCAATCCCTGTCTTGAATGAAGTTGTTCCATGACTAACAAAGATACATTACCTCACAACCACCTAATCAACTAGTCTTGTTCTTAATCTTTACAAAAAAATTGGAGTGATATATTGGTTATAGACAGTACATTTTTGCTGACATTTTCCTCTCTCCCCTGCCCAAAACCCCCAAATTTAAAAGCTACCAGGGGAATGCTGACTTTGGTTTCCAGCTATCTGCATGGGCAGTGCTTCTTAATTTAATAATCTAGCAATTTCTCCATATTATGTATTTAATTTTTAAAGGTTTATTTCATTTAACCACACACGATGTAAAAAACACAAACCTGAGAAATTTAAAAAAAAAGCTGAGTTTCAAAAGCTAGTTTAGTGTGTTAACAGAAACAAGCAATAGTAAACTATCATCTTTACAAAAATCATGCACTTAAAGCCATGGAACCAAACAGTTGAGGACATGACAAATCCCCACAAACACATTCCTGTATAAATTAATTCGTCAGCAGGCATCTTATGATGCTTTTTGGCCTAGGCAACCAAACATACTAGCCATTCTGTGGGGAAGGGAAAACCCGGACCTCTAACAACCATTAGGAGGATATCCCACAATTTAAAGTTCTGGAGTTCAGTTGCCTCTCCTTAGCTTTTTCTTTCCTGTTTAGTGAATAGCGCTAAGATCAGACAATAATAGAAGGAAATCCAAGGACCACTTCAGTTTTTTTTAATGTTTATGGTGCAGCCTGGAGCTGACAGTCAAGACAGAAAGGTACTGTATGCTGGATAGCAGAGAGAATTGGAGATCATCTGTCAGAAGTAACCATATGAACAGAAGGCAGTTACTGTATCTTCATTCACTCTTTCCCCACAAAACTCTGAATTTCACTGGGGATTCCACAACAAGATCAATTATAAGACATGCTCCCAAGTTTTCACATTATGGAGTGATATACACTCCCTCCCATTTATTTCTGTAAAAGGATAAAGAACTGATAGATAAAGGAACTTGATACAGCCTCACTAGAGGGCATCCAGGTTACTACTGTTGAAGATGAGTGATGCACTTCTCTCTCCCCAGTGGCTTTTAATGACTAGTGAAAGTAGGCAAAAATGAATTAACTTGAAAAAGGTTTGATTGATTGATTGAGGTTAGAAATAAGATCAGACAAAGCTTAAAAATTTCACACACACTTGCAATTGACAACATTATAATCAATAGTTAGTTACTCACTAAGTACAAACCTGTACACGTTCACATCATTTGTTGCTTATATGAAGCAAGTATCTAGCAGAGAATATAACAAGGTTGTCATTGGAAGTTAAAACTACTGGATTACATTTTCAGAAGCAGCCTGTAAATGTGTGAAATGCTGGGCACAAATGTAATAGTGGCACATGCAGTGGTTACTTTTTTTCTGACTTGCACACCCAAATTGTTTGCACATACAAATCTAGGAAAATCCCAATTATTCAAGTGGCATGTACATTTGCAAAAACTCCAAAGTATAGATATGAAATATCCAGATTGTACTTTTTTAAGTTTAGCTTGGTGCAGCAGGGATTTGTTGCTGAGATAATCGCATAAGGGATGGGACTGGAGGATTTACTGCTGCACATATACTCTAACTATTATCCCCTCAGAGTGGATGTTCAAGAAAGTGGCAGATACTCAGCCTTAGTGACAAAGTAGCAAGCATGGAGCAGCTCTACAAATTGAGGGATTCTTCCTATGCAGAGATCCCTATTGCACAGCTCTGAAACACAGAAGCAGATGTTAATAAAATAAATTCTGATATTTTAAAACATTAAATAAAAGAATATAGGCTTCCTTGGTAAACAAAAGATGCTTTAGTAAAAGAATGAGCTTAGCTCAGCTAATACTGTAGGAAGTGAAATCTTCCCTTTATTTGCCTAATCACCAGTAAAATTTCTGGATTTTAATCTTTTATACAGACCTTTTCTAGTATGTTTTCCTCTTCATCTCTCTCTGCCCTGATTTCCTCATCTCTAAATTGAAGATGATATCCTGTCTTTTAAATCACTTTCAGAACTATAGATGAAAAAAGTGCTATGCAAGCACTATTCATCATAATTACTTAAAATCAAGGCAAAACAACCAGTACAGATCTAATAAAGCTGAATTGTAAACACTGCATTGGGGCGTTTCAGTGCAAGCAGAAAGCATTTTTACTGATTTCTAAACACATTCCATCAGAACATTTCTATGTATTTTTTTTTTTAAATTTAACTGAATTTCAGTGCTTAAACAAAGCCTTAAGTGTTGGGCCTAGACCACCTGATAGTGTCTTTTAAAGACAGTTTTATTTGGACACAGACCCTCCCATTGAGGGAGGAGTTACATGGAAGTCATAGAATCAGAGATATAGGGCTAGAATGGGCCTCAAGAGGTCATCAAGTCCAGCTCCTTGCATTTAGGTAGGATCCAGTAAACCTAGACCATCACTGACTGATGTGTCCACCATGTTCTTAAAAACTTCCAGTAGTGACACAGATGCTGCAACCTCCATTGGAAGTCTATTTCCGAGACTAATGATCCTTATAGTTAGAAAGGATTTCTTCATATTTAATCTAAATCTCCCTTGATGCTAATTAAGCCCATTATTTCTTGCCTACCTTCAAGGGACATGGAGAACAACTGATCACTGTCCTCTTTATAACAGGCCTTAACACATTTGAATGCTGTTAGCAGATTCCCCCCAGCCTTCTTTTCTCCAAGATTAAACATGTCTAGTTTTTTTAATCTTTCCTCAGAGTCAGTTTTTTTAGACCTGGTATCATTTGTGTTGCTCTCCTCTGGACTCTTTCCAGTTTGTCCCCATCTTTCTTAAAGTGTGGCATCCAGAATTGGACACAGTACTCCAGCTGAGGCCTCACCAGTGCCAAATAGAGAAGGACAATCACCTGTGTCTTACATATGACGTTCCTATTAATACACCCCTGCATGATATTAGCCTCTTTTGCAACTGCATTAATTTGTGGTCCACTATAACTCCCCAGATCCTTTGCAGCAGTACTACCACCTAGCTAGTTATTTCCCATTTAGTAGTTGTGCATTTGATTTTTTCCCTCCTAAGTGTAATACTTTGCACTTGTCTTTACTGGCTAGTGTTGATTTTTGATCAAGTCTAATTTGTCAAGGTCATTTTGAATCTAATCCTCTCCTCCAGAGTGCTGGCAGTGCCCTTCCAGATTTGTATCATTCATAAATTGTATAAGAAATACTTTCCACTCCACTAATCCAAGAATTGAATACCACCAGACCCAGAACTGACCCTACTAGATACATCCTCCCAGTTTGACAGCAAACCATTGATAACTACTCTTTGGATATGGTCTTTCAAAAAGTTATTCACCCAACTTATAGTAATTTCATTTAGGCCAAGTGTTCTCATTTAGCTAAAATCGGTGCAACACCCTAATGTGGATGCGGTTATAAAGGTGTTTATAGCAGTGTAGTTTGTTTTGCTAAGAGGATTGCACAGATTCAACTACATCTATTTTTCTACCTGTTTAATGAAATCGGTGCAAAAACCATGTGTAGACAAGCCCAAAGAGTGAATGTAAAGGACAATTACTTTTGTTTTAAAAAGGACACTGGCAAATTGGATTTTTAAAATTAACTAATAAGAAATCCTATTTCTGAGATATAGAATTTATCAAGTTAATTTAAAATTCTTTAAAAATTAAGTGCTTTTCTCTTCACCAGTTGAGATTTCTAAGGCTTTTTGCAGTTAGTGAGTTTCTCCATAGTTAACTAGTTATTCAAGGAAACAGAAACTGACTGCACAAAATTCTGCCAAATGAACAGAGTAAGCAAACTGAAAGACTGGATTTCAAAAACTTCTCAGATATAGTAATCTAAGGTATTATAGATACAATATCCAGAAGTGAGATTTTTCCAATTGGCAATGCCCCTTTAACCTCAGGTACATTCTAGTTTTGATTAACACATTTTGAAAATAAAAAAACTATTTGAACCCAAAGGAGATAAGATAGTCTACAACTGACAAGACTTTCTGGATGTGTGCAGCTCTTTAGCAGAAAAATGGTTGTCAAATCTTTCAGTTCAATATCTGCTTTCAGTGGTAACTCTTTTGCTTCCGCCTTCATTCAACCACTAAGCTGTGCATTTATCAAAATTGCTGACAGTTTTGAAGAACATTATTCTGTTAAAAATAGTGTGCGGCAGATAAATATTTTTAATTAACTCTTTATATGTGTTGCACTGGATTGCTGCAGACAGTGCTCTCTTGAGTATTACTTACAATATATTTTCTGATAGTACAGTGTGAATTGTAATATTGAAATTTGAAGAGAAATTACAAACTGAGAAATCTTTTCCTATCAAGTTACTAATGGAACCTTCCCCAGAAAGAAACAGCTTCTAGGGGAAAAATAAAACAATTAAGTACAAATTGTTCCTTCTAACACCAAAGCAACTTTTAATAGCTGTGTTAAACAGGATACTGTTTATTATCATGGGGTGGGGAGGGGCTGGGTAGATGTTGGAATTTATTGAGAAACACAAAGGTATGCAGCTCTGCAACTCAAGTCAAGATTTAGGTGGTCCAGTCCTGATCACCTACTGTTAGGGGCTCAGTACCTCTATTCTTATTGACTTAAGCTGGTGTAGAAAGTACTTAGCATTTTGCAAAATTGGGTCCTTAGTCTGTGAAGGCTTTATAGGCTTCCTACTTCCTGCAGTGGATTTGTGTAGGTGGCCTTGTTACCAGAAATCCATACTCCTACACAGAAATTTCTGACTGTGTTTCTGCAGAAATGACTACGATGAAAGGAATGAAAGATTTGTTATACAAAAATATCATGTTTTTGTTTCTTCAAACAAATAAGGTTCTCCTGCTAGCAAGATTAGTTTATTCCTTTACTTGTGATAAATTAAGAACAAAATGAAAAAGTAGATCAAGACTTCAAAAAACTTATTGGGGTTTGGTCTGTTTCATGTACAGAAGGGATAGGTCACTGGCGGTGTCATATTGTGAATGCCAACAAACAAGCCAGAATCCCAGCTTTCACATTTTCTGATTTTGTGGCTTTTCACGCCTCCTAGGCCTAAGAGCTAGGAAGTTCATTACATCTTACAAGCAGGAATAGAAAATGGACTGGTGGCCATCACAGCCAGTCTCTAAGTGACAATTTGCAAATGCTGGTAGACAAAGCCATGGTAAGAAGTAAAGTGTCATATCTAATCTAGAGAATAAATGAAAGATGTATGTTTCTGGGGGAGCAGAAGTGACTATCCACCTTTGAAACAATATATGTTTTTAAAAAGAGTTTTTCCTCTACACAGAAAATGTACTATAGGAGGCACAACTGAGAACTCTAAATATATTAAAGGGGAAATAGTAGTTTCCTTATAATGGCCACATACATCATTTGCTTGAAGCAAAGGTAGAGAGAAAAACAACATGTGCCAGATTGTTCAAGAATTGTTAGTTCTACCTGGTAGGGTGTCCATCTACTTTGTAAAGAGACTATGTAGAAATGGCACTTAACAGATCTGCACCGTGGGCCCAATTCTGTTCACGCTGATGTAAATAAAGAGTAACTCCATTGTGATCAATGGAGGTCAACAGTCTGATGGTAGCCTTGCCTTCTTAAAAGAAGAAGATTGCTATATTAGAAGTTGGAGTTCTGTCTATCCTTCATTTTCATCAATGGGGTTATAGCAGGGTCAAAATTGTGGGAATTAAAGAAGAACTAGGCCCTTTGTGTATAAGCAGAGTTACATCTGCTGACTTCAGTGACAAAATAAGTGCTTACTGCTTCTTGTTATCTAGGACCCCAGACCTGAAGATCTCTGTAGTTTGAAACCTTCTCTCTCACCAACAGAAGCTGGGCCATCATCATATTACCTCACCCACCTTGTCTATCCAATGCCTTGGGAGCAACATGGCTACAACAACAACTCCACTACAAACATTGAACACATTGGCTCCATTTCTTTTTTTCTGGCCCCCTCTTTGATTATGCACCCCCATCCAATACTGTAGCTGCAGTGGAAGCACAGGTACAGATCATGTCACAAACCTGCCTCATATGCTATCAGTATTTACAGGATTAATAATGAATACTGACAGCAAAATTGCAGTCCATTCATTTATCTCAGGTCTAAAATGAGCTCCTCCGAGTTAACACTGTGCCTTTAAAGAGAGGACAGCGCAGAAGCATAATAAATCCTCTAAGGTAACATACCAATTGCAGTTTGTAGTGTTATACTTTGCCCTTCTAAAGTAAAGAAAAATTACAGGACTTCTCCTCACAGGACTTCTCCTCACAGGCTATTAACTTCAGTGGAGTTACTTTTGATTCACACCAGTGTAAGGGTCTCATTCTGCAATGATCTGTCAATGTGTTTAACTATATGCACAGTGAATGGTGAAATCAATGTTTGCTCACGGAACATAAAATTGAAACATGCATTAGTCTTTGCAGTATCTGGGCCTAAGTGAGATGAAAATCACTCCTCTTACCCACAATTTTTGACATCACAAGTTATTGTTCTGAGAAGGATTTTGATAAATGTAGAACTTCAAAAGAGGAATAATCTGCACAACCAAATAGATTCTCAAGGAACAGATTTACTTTTTTTTCTGCAGATTGTCTGTACTTAATAAGGCTGTGAGCTGTAATTGTAAAATTTATCTAAATAAAGCTTATTTCTAAGGTTTCAATGAGGTATTACTTTTTAAAAACTACTTGAGCTAATTTGACCACAGATATTCCAGGGTTGAAAGTGACCTTTTATATTTTTCTGTGAGATCATATCATGATATGTGGGGGGAAACAAAACCCAATTCCCGAATAACTGGTCTAAAATGAGAGCTTTTAAAATTGACTTCCTGGTGAATTCACTGCCCCATCCTGCTTTTTTAATAATTTATTCAATTAATGAATTCAACAGCTCGTACTCAAATGGCTAAAACCATGATTTAATACTTGTAACATGATGGTTTTAAAGAAGTTTGATATTGGAAGATACAGTACAGTGTATTGTCAATTCTTGCAATTTTATCATGCATGTGTGATGATGATATTTGAGATATTTCTTAATGCTCCAGATTCTGGAATCAAGAAATTGCACGACAATATGTATATGAATGTGGAGATTGTCGTGCAATTTGATTCCAGAATCTGGAGCTTTAAGAAATATCTCAAATATCATCACACTCACGATAAAATTGCAAGAATTGACAATATACTGTACTGTATCTAAAAAAGCCTACATGGCAATACACTGTACTGTATAGATGTAAAATCCTTCATGGTTGTGGATACAAGCTTGAAAATGTAAAGTGCACTCTAGAGGCTCAGATTTATTTTTGTTTAAATCATGATTTTTAAGTCAACCTCATATTTTGGTACTTGGTTCATGATATCTGAATGCTTGCGGTTTGCAATGTTTTACAGGGTAATGTAAACAGCAATTCTATAAGTACATGCTCTGAGTTGGGAAGCATGAAGACATTGCCAGACAGTTCATAGGTCCCTCTTATCTCCTCCACTACAGGGAAAAATCCAAAACCAAAACAACTCCACAAAAGGATATAAAAATGGTATAAGACACTTGGCTGAAAATGATTTCAGATGCCCAGCCAATCTTGAAACATTTCCTAGCTATTCTGACTCTTCTCTTGAAGTTTGTGACTTTTGCCCTGCTTCTTATACATCTGATTCCTGTTTATTAACCTACTGCACCTGTGCCTCCAGCAGGGTCTAGCTAATCTGGTTCTCCCTGACATTACGAGCCTGGCAGCCACTAACTCTAGCTTTCATACAAGGAAGGGTATTTACTTATTTGTCCTTTTCCTATGAAGGATAGAAAGCAAGAACATGCTAGAGTGATTAAACCACCCAAACAGACAGACAAAAAAGAATTCACTAGTGTCCATTCCATATCACATTCCTACCACACAGAACAGGAGAAAGAATAGGCTAATGAACTGAACCCCAAAAGGAAAAGCAAACCTATCCCTAACCCCACAGAGTTTCTTAAAAGCCACTTTATCACATGGGCCATGAGCAGACAAATAACGGTGTGGCCTAAGCAGCCATACTTACAAAAGGGGAGTGGGGGAGGAAAGGGAAGAGTAGTGTGGAGTGGCTGGCCTCCCCAAAATTTCCATGGATTTTTCCTATAGCTTTAAGAGTGTTTTCCTCATTGGCTATGCCATCAACCCCCATGTGAAATGGGTCACTGCTGATTGGAAGAATTTGTAACTCCCAAGTTTCCTCCCACTTTGGGGAGTTTCTACAAGCTGGCATGATCTGTCCCCAAAACTATTAGGTTCATTATTTGTACGGAGACATTTGAATAGATGTCTCTACTTGTATCACAGCTGTTTTCCAGGTGGAGTACATTTCTGAAAGAACATTTTAACCTGATTCTCCCCTTATTAATTGGAATTACTTCTGATTTATACTGGTGGATGCAAGAGGACTATCAGGATCATTATTCTGAGTTCCATATTTTCAGACAAAATTTCAAAATACTACCTGAAAACAGAGTTGGTAAATAACTTCCTTTTAAGCAACAGTTATTTTTGAAACAAGCAAAAACAGTGATTGAAACTGAACTTGTTTAATGGAAAATAAATTCTAGGGCACCGTTATGACAGTACTGCCAGCAAGAAATAGGAGCCACTTTGAACTTTTGCAAATCAATGAGGTGACAAGTTTTGACAAACATAGAATCTTTTCACACTAGTTATTATTTCAGTAGTTTCCACTGACACACTTAGTTGGTTTGTTCACAGTAGTTTTTCTCTTTTAAAAAGGACTTTTACTTCACTAACTTTAAATTATGAGGTTTGTATTTCTAGAGTTGATTTATTAATATTGCCATAGCACCTAGGAGCCCTAGTCATGGAACAGGAGTTGTACAAAAACAACCATGCTGACAAAGATGGTCCCTGCCCCAAAAGCCTTATAATCCAAATATAAAGAAAAGAGAACATTTGGATATGGACAGACAGGAGAGTACAAGGAAACAATATTTGTCAGCATGGCAGACTCTAGTCTTGGCACACCTGTGGCTTAACAGATGTCAAGTTATTTTATAGGCATCAATGAAAAGGAGAGTTGAGGAGGTTTTGAATGTAGATAAGCAGGTAGCTTTGCAGATGTTTATGAGGAGCACCTCCCAAGTTTGAGGGTCAGCATGGAAAGGGAAGCACAAAGGTCTTGTTTAAAATTTAATAAGTGGGCTATAGAGGCTGGTACCATCCATTGACCAAATGAAGCTAGACCTCTATTTCTTCATTGTGAATGAGAGGTCATGAAGGACATTAAAGTTACTTATGTTTGATGCAATAGACAATAGAGAGCTAGTGGCAGGGTACACAGAGAAGGTGGTTATGGTCAAAGTGACAGGCTAGGAGAATAATCTTTGTGACAGCATTCTGAATGGATACAAGTGGGGCAAGATAGCATTTGTCAGGGCCAGAGGAAAGGATGTTGAAGTAATTGAGATATGAGATGAGAGTTTGGACAAGAGTTTTAGTTGTTTGGATAGCTAGGAAAAGCTGTATCTTACAGATGTGATGCAGAAAGAATTGGCAAGATTTAGAGTCAGCCTGGATGTGAAGACCTAGAGAGAGGTCCAAGTCAAACAGGGCACCTACTTCATGGGTCTGAGTGTCAGGCACTATGGTGGCATCATCCACAAAGAAAGAAAGTAGGTAGGGAAAGGAAGGTTAAGAAATTCTGTTTTGGCCATGTTGAGATTGAGTTGACAACTAGACAGCCACAAGCAGATGCCTCATTATTTAATTAGTCCTTGAATTTGAACTACCATGGATAAATATTAACCAGTCTTTTACAGATGACTTGAATGACCTTTGATCTAATGAAAATTGGGGATGGATAAAATATAACTGATTGAAAATGAACTCTATTACTTTGCATTGGGTCATTACTCTGCTGAAGATTCTTGTACCTCACCAACTAGGCTTGTAATGGTGAGATACAATGAATCATAGAACTCGATCTAACCGAAAATATCACACAGCATTTATGAAAGCTTTTAAATACTTTGCTAGATATTATACTAACTAGCAGTTAGGATACCAAGTTCCCAACATGAATCTCTTGTATTGAGAAGAGATAACCCCTTGCATGATGAAAAGTTGAGGCAAAATACATGCACGAAAAAAAGCTATGAAATACAGCTATAAATTGCTACATAACATGCAATGGGATCGACGAACAACATGTTAGCCAACTGCAGAGAAACAGTTTTCACCAGTTGGTTGTGTATTGAGGATTTGTTTGCTCGTTTTTTGTTTCCTATAGCAGTGAGGGGATGAAGTAGATCTGCTTCTTCCCTTTGTTACCGCCCCAGGACTCTGCCAGTTTGCTTCCTTTACTGTGTAAATAGCGAAACAGATATTTGTATTCCTGAACAAACCCAACAGCAAAACTATATATTGGCTACACTTCGCTGTTGCTTTATTCAAAAATATAAATCTTTGTTTTCTAAATCTTCTTTCTTCTGGAACTAGACCATTCTTATCCCATATCTGTTAGTTTACTGAAATAAAATTCGAACCTTCATTTTCTTATCACATTTGGCATGACGTTTTTCATATTAATTCATTTCTCTAGTAGCCAATATAGCAATTTTTTCAATTGGTCAAGTCGGAGAGCCTACCTACTTTTTTTCACTAAAGATTCCACAGTATCTTCTAAGCAGTTAATCTTAGTATCTTGGTCAATTTCCAACTCTGAATCTGGCTGCTTTCCTGCCTTTACTCAGCTCTGTGTTCAAATCTCTAGTCAAGTCTTGGTCTCCACAACTTTTCTTTCATCACATTCTACACCTCCTCCCACTCTTTGCACGTTCATATCCTCTGTTAAACACAGATTTAACAAAAAGGTGCTATTTTAAACAAAGTCAGTTAAATTAATACAAAGCTCTGTATGAACACTAATTTGTTTGAAACCTGGTTTATAGCTATTTAGTGTCACTATGGGTACAGGTGCAAGCTAAACAGATATAACCAGTAGTAAATTGATGTTAAAGAGTTCGTACAGGGGTTTGCGCTAGTTTAATGAAACAGTTTTGTTAAACCAGCACAACTTGTGTGTTTAGGCCAGGTCCAAAAGTGTTTCTTTGCTTCCCAAGCAAACACCTTGGGACAGAAGCTAGGAAGGTCTATTACAGGAATGAGTGGGTGAGGTTCTGTGGTCTGCAATGTGCAGGAGGTCAGACTAAATTATCATTATTGTCCCTTCTAGCCTTAAAGTCTATGATATTTACCCTTGTGTGCAATCTCTACTCATCCCTGTTAGATAAGCTATGATGGAAGAGGATTCACAGTATATCTGTTATTCTTTTATCTCAGTGTGACCAAGTATATCTATATCATTAGAGCAAAAGATGCCAAGGTAATACATTTCATGCAGAAAATGAATAAGCACTCAGTATGAAACTTTCTATAGAAAAAGAAAGAGTGACTTCATCTAGTAACCATACTGAGATGTTAAAGGGACAGGTAGGTAAAAGCACTGTCCTTTGGATGGGCAATCAAACTCTGAGGTTCCTTTGTGGTGCAAAACAGCTGCATAAAAAGGGAGTTAATGCACAGGTGCACCTTTCAAGACCACATGATCCTCTAGATGAGCAGTTTTGTGCTAATGGATTCCCTTCCCAAGGTGATATGCCCATGGACTGAGGCAGGAAAAGAGAAGAGAAAGACGCTGCTTGGTGATTGGGCAGTGATGCCTTAGCTGAGGTTTCTGCAAGAGGGAATTACCTGTGTGCAGCTTTAATCTGTTTCTCTGAGCACAGGAGGAATAAAAAATAAGAGCAAAGAAACTAAACCTTTTTGAACCAACTTTTTTCCCAAAAAGCTCTTTCACTTGGCTTTTCCCCCAGGAATTAAAATTGGGGAAGAGGAGTGGGGAAATCAAATTTACAAATTTGCATGGGCTGACAAGGGCTGAGACTGTAAGGGTGAAGGTGGGTTGTATGACACCACAGTAAAAACTGAAAAATGACCATTTTATTAGATTTCAGTTATGTTTTAAAAATCACAAATATGAGTTGGTGACTCAAGCCTACTATGAAGCACTATATCTACATCCTTTTTGTTTCTTGTTGTAATTTTGCAAAAAACTCTTAATGAACTTCTCGAATGCACTGCATTCATCTTTGGTGGTTTCTTGTGTGTTCATGAGCATATCATGAAGGACTGGAAGTATCGATCAGGCAGAAGGCGACTTCTTTCAGAACACAAAATTCTATTCAATGAGGGAAAAAGAACACTCAAACTATATCTGTTGTGACCAGGAGCAGCAAGAGATGAATTCCTACTTCTTCCATCCCAGGAAACATAGCACAAAAATCGTGTTGAACCACTAGTGATGATAAAGAAGAAGTTGAAGTCAAATCTTCATTCAGTTATCATATGACATTCCACTCTGTTCAAATTCTCTATTCTTTCCTGATCACTTAGGAGCCCCACTTCTGGTAGTGTCTCATTCCGCCCAACTTTCAGTGTTTATAAGACGGGCATCTGTAAAAGTTACATAGAGGTTGAGTAAAATCCAGAAGTCGCTGTTGTAGATTTAAAAAGAATCACATCTGTGTACTTTTTCGGCTGGCTTAAATACTTCTTGTCCTCTTCACTTAAGGATTCAGTATAAGTGCCTTCATTAGTCAACTTCTGGACTAAAGTCTTTGCTTATTCCAGTATATTTTCAATTAATATCTGATTGATCCATGTGTAACTTTTATTGCTGGATAATATCTACTACTGTTGCAGCCAATGCCTGGATGGCATTGTTAAATGACCCAAGTGGTTCAACAGCAGACTTACAAGAGAGAATGGCGATAATCTTCTCTGAACTTAGTAGTAAAAATGGTCCACCAGCCTCACTATTTAGATCCATCGCATCTCACTAGATACTTTCCAAAGCAAGTTAACAATTTCAGTAATTTTAAGACAACAGCCAAGGATTTCCCATGTTCAACTAATTTGAACTTCTATTTTTTTTCCCTAAGACATTCAATCCTTTTGGACTCTTGCTGGGAGGGAGGAGAGGGGAGAAAGATTATAACAAAGACATTACATTTATGACTAACATCTTGAAGTTTCTGCAGCTTGTACTAGTGCTAATTGGAGTATGTATACTCTGCAGTGTGTATAGGAGAGATTAGGGTTATACTTTTCTCGGAGCAAAGCTTGTATTCCACTATGTCTTGCAGAGAAGTTTGCAGCTCCATCAAATGCACAAGCAGCCATCTGTCTGGGGTTCAATTCACAAGCCTTTAACTGTGGGTTGTCACAGATGCAGCCAATGTGTCTATAACCTGTACATCTAAAAAAGGCATCTATTGGCCTACCACTGACATCAAGATAATGTGTACAATGATTTAAGACATGATGCACATTTGCCAGCCATGTATGCACATTTTTTGAATGTGGTGAGACAGTTTTTCACATTTTCAACTGCTGAGTCTTTTACTGTTGCATCGCATGCTTTTTAGCCAGTCAGTTCAGTTTCTTGCAGAAAGATGTTGGCCATTTGCCAGTCTCATTCAGAACCAGCGTCCAGCTTCAGTGCACTTAACGTTGGCCTCCAGTTTGTAATGTGTGGTATCTCTTGCTTAAATAGAAAGTATGGATGTGACAACTGTGTTTGGTTGCATAAACTGAGTTATGTCTCCAGCATTCTTAATAGCTTCATTAAGTAAGTCTAAAATTGGCTTTGACAGAGACTGGCTTATAAAGGCTTTCTGCATGATGATGCAGTCCAGAGTGTTGGTATTTTATAGCCTTTTCAAATAGGTTGTCAGCATCAGCTTTGGTGATCAATTTGGCATATGAGGCTCCTCCACTTTTACTATATAAATTCACAGTATGCCCTCAGCTTCAATACTGAGTGCAGTTCTGGTCGATGCATCTTAAAAAATATTATTTTTGAAAAAGGTACAGAGAAGAGTAACTAAAATGATTGGGGATATGGAACAGCTTCCATATGAGGAGAGATTAAAAAGACTGGGGCTTTTCAGCTCGGAAAACAGACAAAAGAGGGATATGATAAAGGTCTATAAAATCTTGACTGGTGGGGAAAAAGTGAATAAGGAAATGTTATTTACTCCTTCACATATCACAAGAACTGGGGGTTACCCAATTAAATTAATAGGAAGTAGGTTTAAAATGACCAAGAGGAAGTATTTCTTCACACAATGCATACTCAACCTGTGGAACTTTTTGACAGGGGATGTTGTGAAGGCCAAAACTACAACAGGGTTAAAAAAGAATTAGATAAGTTCATGGAGGATAGGTCCATCAATGGCTATTAGCCAGGATAGGCAGGGATGCAAAACCATGCTGAGTGTCCTTATCCTCTGTTCGCCAGAAGTTAGGAGTGGACTGGATCACTTGATCATTGCCTGTTCTGTTTATTTCCTCTGAAGCACCAGTGATTTGTAACCCAACACGAGCCAAAATTGATCACTTGAGCAACACAGCTGTCTGCTAGATACCTAGACAGAGTAGGTGTGTTCATGTAAATACAGTCTGGTTCTGAAGCCTTTGCCTGTCACCGCCCCCATCTTACCACTTGTCAGGGGAGAGCTCATTCAGTCCTTGCTTAAAAAAATCATAATTTGAAATTATTAGGTTGGCCAATGTCACCAAAATGAATGCACTGACAGTCATAAAAACAACAGCAATGTGAGGAAGCTAGTCTTTGTTCATACTTGTCAAACCTATTATGCTTTTTCAGGTACTAATATTTTATCATTGGCCATATATGCTTTTAAAGGGTGTATTAGGTTTCAGTTTCAATTCAATTTTCCAATCAGTGACTAAATTGGCCACACTGCGGCCAATTTAGTCATTTTCCAACTGCCTTCCCACCGTAAATTCAAACACCCCCTCTAATTTCAATACCCTGGGAAGACTCTACACTACAAATTCTTTGTCAGTATAGCTATGCCAGCACAGCCCCCTAGTGTGGATGCAGAATAAGCTAACAGAAGGAGTTTTCTGTTGGCATAGTTGCCTTTATACTGGGGGTTTTGCCAGTAAACTATATTGGATAAGAGGTGTGATATATTTTATTTTTTTTTTTTTTTTTTACACGCCTAGACGACACAGCCATGCCAACAAAGACTTCGTGGTGTAGACAAAGCCTTAGGGTACATCTATATAGCAGTTGGCAGGTGATTCCCAGCCTGATTAGATACATTTTATAATACTGTATTAAATAAAATGGACAAGTATTATAGTGCATCTTTGAACTTAGTGTAATTAAAAATCTGCCTAGGGTGCTGTATGTGATCATCTGGTTTATTGATTCAGACCGGCAGTACAGATTTATACGATAAATGAATTTCATTTCTCAAGCTTTCCGTTTGACCTTTTAAACAGGGACATGCAGCCTCTGTCCTTTTTAAGCCAAGGAAGTGACATATGTGGCATTATCAACTCAGAAGCTCATTGGACATTTTGTGAAGTTTATAGGCACACAGGATAATGTGGTTTTGAGTTTAAATTTTCCATGCATATGCTTTACTTTTTTTTGGTCTTCTATTATTAATGAGCAAAGATGGAAGCCCTTGATAAAAATCTACAACAGCAGAATAAAGGAGGTATGTTGCAATTAATTAAAAATAAATAACTTGGAGCAATAGCATGCATACCATGCCATTCATATGAACTTATTCCTTTCTTGTTTATTGCTGTAAAAATGTTGTGTAATTTTCCAGTGAACATTTGTTGACATTTATTGGCTGAAATGACAGTTTTTTAATAGTAGGTAAAAAAAAAAAAAAAACTTGTCATGACATAAGATATTTGGATCAAATTTATTCCTGATGTCACTCTTCTGAAGAGAAGAGACTGACATTAAGAAAGTTTATCCTATATATGCTATTTTAGAAATTGCAACACTTTAACAGCTAGGGCTCATCAAGAGCCAATATTTGAAAACCGATGTTCTTTTCACTGGGAAGTTTGTTGCTGAAGTGTTTTAAGAAAGATCGTTCTGGTGGTGGTATGTTAGTTTACTTTAAATAATATGTAACTTGGGAATATATTTTTGCGAGGAGATTCAAACACCTGTAGGAAGATCCTAGGCCAAAGGAGCTCACATGCCAAATTAATAATGCAGCAAGTAATGAGGATAGCAGAATGGGGATTAGAAGGAGGAGGGTTTCAATAATAAAATAATGGAATTAGTTCTTGTGTACCTTGTCAATCCCTAATTTTTTAGAAATAACATGTGGTCAGGGGTGAAAGCAGGAGTAGACTTGTAGCAAAATGGAGGCTACCAGTGGAAGCCTGACTGGAATAAAAGAAAAATGCAAAATAAAAGTGTGTACTCAAAATGTACTTAGGCACATTAATATGTCAGCACTGCCGTTAGCTCTTATACACTGGAAGGAATGTAAAAAAAAAATCATACAACCCGAGTATCTTCAGTGTTCAATATATTTTAACTAATTCTTAAAACTAAGATTCCGATTTTAAGTTAATCTGAGTGATGTTTCTAGAAGTTTTGCTTTAGCATAGTTGCCTTTTGAAATGAATTGAGGCCATTGTGATATTGTTCATGAATCACCCCTAATTAAACCTCAAGTTTTAAAAGGGGCTCATACTGATTTCTTCTGTTATCTAGAATACAATAGGATGACTAGCAAAATAGTATCTTGGTCTTTTGCTATGCAGGGGACCAGAGTATGAAATAGTACTGTGGATTTTGCTCCTCAATTAGTAGGGCTGGGAGTATTGTGGAGGCAACAGGTGTCTTAGGTTACTTTGTAGCTACCACTGACCAGCTGAAGCGTGGTGTTAATGAGATCTATTGGAAGCAATGCGCAGTCCTCCTCAACAATGAAAGTTGGCATGATGTGGGGTCTTGAGTGGAAATAGCAAAATTAAAAATGAGGGAGGGTACTGAAAGAATTTTGAGGCTTTGGGACAGACATCATAAGGGGCATGAGGGAAAGATGCTAGAATTTTAACATACAGATAATCCCAGCTGTGAGATTTCACTATGTTTTGGTTTAGCTTTATAGGTTTCATATAAGACGGTACAAGATCATTTTTGTCCCAAAGATGAAAACCTCTTGTTAAAATTCTTTCACCATAGCACCTGGTCATCAGCGGACTTGGGCTATCTAAGTGCACAGTGCAACGATCTATCACTAGAGCTAACCAATTAACTGGTAGCCATAGAATGCTGTTATCCTTTATGTGGACCTGCCACAATCAGGAGACAGAGATGCATGCTTTGCCAGTGGGTTTCACAGCTATTTTCTGACAGCAAGGCATGTTGAGACTCAGGAATAATGGATTTAATTCCAAAAACTCTGTAAGGGATTATGCTCCAGTGGTAACAGATCCATCTGCCCCTGCCTTCTGTCCCTCTGCTCCTATCCTCCACCCCACACCAGCTCTGGTCCCTTCCCCCCTTCCCTCCATGTTCCATCCCCCTGACTCCCACCCCGTAGCTCCGACCCTTTCCAGTCCCCAGCTTCTGTATCTAACCCCCCCCACCCCCTGGTTCCTATCCTCCCCCCCTCCCCCCCCCCCCCCCCCCCCAACTCCTACACAAGTTCCCTTGCCTTGCATCTGTTTTCTGCATTTTCTTTTCCTCCTCATCCCTCCACTTGCTAGTGGGACAACTTCCTCCAGGGAGGATGGAGTGCACAGGACAGAACGTCCCTGTTTTCAGTTCTGGTGCCACAGCAGGCCCAGGGCCAAGAAGAGCAATTGCAGAAAAAGTCCTGCTCAGCCTCTGAAGTCCTGGGATAGAGCATGCCCCCTATAGACAAAGTCTGAGAATTTAGCTGCCAAATTCTGAGCATGTATTAACTGAGATTTTTTTCAGAGACTTATAACTAAGGCCTCTGTAAATCATAATTCCATGGAAGTCATTAAATTAGCTCAGTACCATATTTTACCAACAGCAGGGGGGCCTAATTTGGCTGCTAGTGGGCCAGTTCCATGCCAGTGTGGGGCAGGGAAGTGGTGGGCTTGTCCTATCCCAGGAAGTGAGAGGAGTGTGTGTCAGGACTGCGGCGGGGGAGGGTCTGACCGCACAAAGCGATGGACATTGGAACTGGAACAGGTACCAGGGCTCAGCTCTGGTCCACATTGCTCCTGCTGCTTCTTGGCCTGCCAGAGGGGAAAGGGGGGCAGGGTGTTGGTGACATGGGTATCAAGTGGCAATTAGGAGCTGTGGCTTGGCCTGCCTCACAATGGCACCTGGCAGACACCACAGCACCAGCTGGTATGGACCTGAGACTAAGACCCCTCCTGGAACATGAGCAGGGGCATGTGCGTGCTGTCACCACATGCAAATCCTTGTGCTGGGGCAGGGGTCCCTCACAGACCTGATCATGCTCCAAGTAGCAGATTTCCCCCTCAGCCCAATACCTTCCTATTCCCTATGGTGGGACTGACCTGCCACCTCCATCCCAAAAGGTGACCAGCCCAATGAACCCCCATAAGCAGCCATGGCCTCATCCCTGCTTCTGCCTCCTTGCTGTTGGAAAAATCTCAGCGGTTTTGAGGAAGCAGGGGGAGACTCAGCAGCCATGCATATCCCATGAAATTCTAACACTTACCTGTGATGCTGCCATTAATTACATAAAACCAACACAATTTTTTCAGGGCCTTACTTATAACAGTCACATTTGGAAAAAATTTCATAAGAACAGCCAAAGCCACAATCAGACACCATGGCAGATCCCTACCAAGTTCCATGTTTCTGCTAGAGCTCGTCAAAAATGGTTGTAAGGGTTCTCTCTCTCTCTCTTTTTTTTTTAAAAACATGGTCAAAACAATACATTTCCCCCTAATCTCATTCTCAGAAATATCAGAACTATTTTAGCTGAAGCTTTTAAAAATACATAACAGCCTGAGCCTTACACCCTGTATGGAAAATTTCTGCTAGCATGATAAATTTGATAACATTATAAGCAACTAAAAACAGGGTCTTATAATGGAAAGTGTCAGGCAACTTTAACTACAGGCATGGCCTATAATTCATGCTCATAACAAATCTCCTGAAGAGCAAACATTTTTCCTTTTGGAATGCACCTCTTTGAATAAAGGGGCAGGAATTTTAAAAGAAAATTCCTCTGGGAGTACCCTTGGATGCCTTACTAATTCTTTAAACACCAACTCCTCTTCAAAGTATATGAACTGAACAGGATCAACATATAAACATTTCCAGCAAAGTAAAATTTGGATACAGGATCATCCTGTTGAAAAAGCAAAATATAGTCCTGATTCTGCAAACCCTACCTCATAATATTAAGGATTGCAAGTTCACGCCACACATTTTTTATTTCACTTTCAACCATCTTAAAAAAATTATGTTCTTAGCCTGATAAATGAGGTGCTTTTTCTAATTTAGCTTTTTTTGCAAGGTTGAAGTGTGTTTGATCATGTGTAGTGCTACAGAGGAGTCTGTGTTAGTCAGTCACAGTCCATTTTCTGAGAGAGAGAAGCCCTAACAACAAGCGCATGGACTACACAATAGATGAGACTTGCACGTGGTCCAATAATATTTTAAGATTCCTTTGCAGCCCCGTTGCTTACTGTGTCAGGTGCATAATTGCAAGCATACAATTTTTTATTGAGAAAAGAATATTTACTATTGTCTTTTCAAAAGTGTGTGTCTTGCTTCTGTACTGACATTTAAACTTTTAAGGCTGAGTAACTTGAAGAAAGATTGTACACTGCAGAGGCAGAGGGGAAGTGGGGTTTTTGGTTTCAGGAAGATACCAGACTCCATTGCAAGTCAAACGTTCTTCTGCAGATTCTAAGACATTTGAGAATTTTGTTAAGCAAAGCCCTGATCATTCCATTCCATGGCTGCTCTTTACAAAATTTGCATAAAACTAGCTCTACTTGCCTAGTTAAGGCTTTTCAAACTACTTAGCACTAGTCTGCAATCTCAGCAGAGGGGCCAAGGATAACACAGGCATGGAAAATGGATTACCATTTTCCATCCTTAGGGTAGTTCCTCCAGGTAAGTTTTGAAACACTTAGTATTTTAATGTAAAACATTTTCTACCTCTCCACAAGCAAACCCACCCACATTACACCTGTTTTTAAAAAGAATCATCATAAACCACTGAAGTACTTCTATGTATTTTGTGTTTAACAAATATTCTCTGTTGAGCTGTTCTCTAATTTCCTTGTTCTTTTCTTAACATAGTAACGTTGGATAACATTTTGGTCACTTTCAAACAACTCCTAATATCTTTCTTGTTTGTCATGACTGCAACCCTAGGCAACACAAAGATCAATGGGAGAAGACCTCTGTGTCTCTGCCCATTGATTGGCGTAAGTGGTGTCTTCATAACTTCTCAAACTACATAAGGCCTTCTCAGTTTAGTTTCAGCAACAGTAATAGAAAACTGCACATCTCTTTAAAGCTGTATTTCCATCTCTGACTATTCTGGTCAGCCTTTGCCATATTGTCTCCAAGATCCCCTCTCCCATTTCCTAAAGGCTTGCTTATCAAGAACTCCCTAGATCTAGGTCATCTCCTTTGAGATCCAGAAGTGTTTCCAGAGTTCATCATCACTCCAGACAGACAGGTGAACACTGTCCCCAAGTCCTTTAAAAAAAAAAAAAAAAAAAAAGGAGGAGATGTACACAATAGGTGCCAGTAAACATCTGCTTATACTCTTCCTCAGAGATTGTTTAGGGAGGGGAAGGTGGTCCTTTAGAAAAGTTAAATAGCCTACTTCAAATACTTAATAAATGGATCTTAGCTGATAAGTGAACTCCATTCCACATCTGTCTGAGCTTAGAAAAATAATTTACAGACAATTTAATTCTGCCCCTCTTTAAATACCACTTATTTACAAATACCAGCACCTCAAATGTATTACAAACAAACCTGTTTCCCCCCCTCCCTTTTTTCAAAAGAATTCAAGTAATTTTATGTTATCCAATTGACCAAATAAATAAATAAAAAGTGTCCAGAGGTTGTATTTGGGAAAGGAAGTTCCCTGGAAACAAGACTCAGCTAAGAATGATTTTCTCAGGAGTCTTTTTTGTTTGTCAACATTGGTTGTCCTTCAACTAAAAGTCCTGCAGCCTCTACTCATGGGATTAGACCCATTATAATTAAAGGGACTATTCATGTTAGTAAAGGCTGTAGATTCACACCCTTTGGCCTTTTCTCAACTGGGAAAAAGAATTGTGTTCTTAACTCAAGTTAAGTAACTTGAGGTAAAACCCTAATGAAGACAAGGCAGGTTGTAGTTTTCACAGGTGTTAGCAGGTAGAGTCTATTCTTTACTTAACCTACTAACGCCTGTGAAAACTACAGCTTGACTTGTCATCTCTAGAATTTTACCTAAAGTTCGTTATCTTGAGTTACCACCACCTTCCCCATCACTGCCCCCAAGTGAAGACAGGGCCTGAGATTGTAACATCCTCTAGACAGGAACCTTAATGCATCTGTAAAGTGCTATGCACGCCTAGGATACCTTAGAAATAACAGCAGTATGATCATTGTTATTTGCTGTGGGCTAGAATTTGTTTCAGCAGTAAAACATAATGGCAGTGTGTTATATAACTTTCTGACTAAAGATTCAAATTCCTGATTAAGTAGTTGGACTCTGAACAATACCTTACAGAAACAGACAATACTGTGAACAGCAAGAAGTCATCTGAAGTCCCTAGGTGACTTCACAAAGTACTGGTCACTGAGCTTCAATGGACCACTGTGTTGATCATCTCTCATATGGAGTACGTGCTCCCATACTTTGAACCGGAGACTTAACCTGAACTCCCGCATGTTTCTACAGCTGAAGCAGAGAATTCTATTCAGGTACTTCTGAAGTAAAACCAAAATAAATGGACCATTGTTTCTTTGAATGAAAAGCAAATGTTGCCAAGCCTGAAAGAACAATATAAAAGCTTAAAGTAAATACATTTGGTGAAAGAACATTTGTTGTTCAAGCAGGTGCTACATGGGTCATTCCCACCACACTTTATTTCACCATAAACTCCTTATACTCTGACCCCAGTTCATACCTTATGCTGCAGCGATATGCGACTTCCATCACCCTCACCAAAAAAACGTAGAGCATTGACACTAATGCCATATCATTCACCAATCAGTGTAATCTAATTCTGAAAGGTTTTCTGCACTTTTGCAGTCCTTGCAATTGACTTAGTGCTGGTCTCCCATTAATTACATACAGCATCTTAGAGAATAGCCCCCCTATAAGTTATGTGTTGAGAGAAAGCAAAAGTAGTCAGCTTCCTCATAAGCTCTTGAACACCTATGGATTTAGTAATACTCCCTATAGGACTTCATCCCCCTTCTAAAAAATGAGAATTCCCCAATCCATGTTTTGGATTACTTGTGGAACTACACATGTAACTGATCTCATCAAAAGATCATGAAGGAAAAGTGAGATTTTAAAAACTGGGTCTCTAAAGTTAGTTAAGCACCTAAGAAATATGTCTAAGTGCCTGATTTTGGAAAGCACTGAGGGCTGAGCAGCACCCATTGACTAGTCTTAAAATATTGACCAAAATTTTACTATCAAACCTGTAACATAGCAACCAGTAATTTTCTATTTCCGCTTCCAAAGGCCAGAGAGGATGTTGTGGCCAAATGAGAGAACAGTGGTCAATTTAACCACTGTCCATCTGTGTATGTGGAGAAACCATACAACTCTTTGTTCCTTAAACATTATAATTTTCAGGATAAATAGGCAATGAGAAGAAGACTAAGACAGCTCATGTGCTGCTGTTCCATGGACTATAGCTTGTAGCCTAGCCTGATGCTACCATGCTATCAAAGACAGGATAGTGAAGAAAAAAAAAGAAAAGGGGGACACATTCTAGGATTATGACTTTTCACTGCAAGAGAGAATGCATATACATGTGCAAAATGTGTGAAGCAAGAGCGTGTACAGCAGACAGTTCTGGATGTCATTTGAACTGTAACTTTAGATGATTGTTGAGTGCATTGGTGTTTCCCCCAAAAACCTCCCTTCACTAAATCCATCACCCTTAGGAAAACCCAACAACCAACTTTTTGAATGGCCACCAGGTAAGAAAAATTGCAAGTAGTTGAAGAAACCATCTTAATTGGGCTACACAACACATTTTAAAAAGTGGCAAAATTTTAGATTTTCGGTCTGTAAGGGACATCTATACTGTAATTGAAAGTGTGATTGCAGCTCGGGTAGACATATCCACACTTGCTTTAATCCACCTAGCATGGCTAAAAATAGCCATGAAGCTGCAGTACCACAGGCTTCAGCTCACATTGTACAAGCTGGCTCAATATCCCTAGGTATATATTCATGTTAGCCCCCGTAGAAGCCCATAGTGTTGCGGTTTCACTGCCATTTTTTGATTAAGGCTATGTCTACTTAAGCGTCAATCACACCTGC
The DNA here is from genome assembly GCA_007922155.1 of Mesoclemmys tuberculata. NCBI lineage: Eukaryota > Metazoa > Chordata > Testudines > Chelidae > Mesoclemmys > Mesoclemmys tuberculata. The sequence continues at coordinate 573,363 of ML675624.1, read as the reverse complement.
AATTATAACAGCTAGACTTACAGTATCTCTCTGACCCTTTTGACAACATTAGGCCGTTTTAAGGTCTCAATGCAAACAGAGAAAAAAGCCGCAGACGCATGTTACCGCTTTTCACCTGAATGACTGGATCAAGGTTAAATGACCGCAGACAGAAAAGGAAAAAAATCTGGTAAACAGACATGGAAAAGTGAAATGCGTCAAATGATAGTCTTATTCTGTCGTCAGAGCAGGTTAGGAGTTGTGGCTAACAGGGCAAGAAGCCGATAAGCAGTCTACAGAATGGGAGATTTCTGACGGTGAAGCCCTGTTGGGGTTTTTGGGACAGTTATATGTAAGATACCAAAGGAAAGGCTTAGAACGACTATCCCCACCTACAGTGTTTCTTTTCCTTTACATTTACGGTAACAATGGGCAACAGCTTTTTTTTTTTTCAGTTCCCATTTACGATTCATTGTGAAACTTGGTAAGATTGGCCATGTTTGAATGTTACATTTATCTGTGCACTTGGTTATTTCTCTGAAAGTATATTTTCAGTATAAGTTTGTTAGGGGCATTCATTGGGGTAGGTTATGGAGACAGAAATGTTCTGGCATCCTTCTTTTCCCACCCCCTCCTCCCAACCCCCAAGATTTTCATTACTGTATGTGAACGAGGCTGTGATGGTACTGTATCCTCAGACTGAGTACACAGACAGAAACAGAATGTACATACTAACTAATATGAGCAGAATATTTAATAATTTGATCCAATAAACCTAAGTTTTTGGCAATGATTAAATCTGATACAATTTAGGCCCTGGTTTTACAAAAACCTTTATTTGATTTTACCAATTTTGAACCCAAATTTTGGAAGTGCAGAACTCCCCAATCCCAGCACCTCACACCAAAAGGACAGATGGTGGATCAGTAATTGGTGGCTGTCTAGGGTACTAAGATGCCAGCTCGCCATCTGGAATGAGGAGCTGTGTCAGACGTATTTGAACAATTTGAATGCTGGTGTACATACTGTTGTCAATCCCACGCCACTACATACACGTTACCAGTTTTACAGATAGTTTCAGTACTAGCATTCAAAGCAAAATAAAGAGTTGGTGAACTACTTTTCAAGCTAAAATGGGCCAAAAATGAAAAAAAAAATGTAACAATGTTTTAAGAAACAAAACCAGAATAGAGTGATATTTACTCCAATATTTATCTAGAAAACTGCTAAGTTACTTTTTTGCACCAATTTTTCCCACACATTTAATTTTTTTTCCCTAAAATAATAAACACTGAAATTCCTGGGGAAATTTTAAACAAAATAAAAACTGAAAATAAAAGGGCCTTACATACAAGGAATGTTGAAGGAAACCTGCCGTGTACAGCTAATTGTAATTACTACAGTTAATTATAAAGAGCAAGTCACAGTTCAACTACTTTATATAGAAATGTATAGAAATAATTAATTACCCAATTGCAGCTTTCATTTGAAGAGCCTAATTATGTAGAGTACTAGATAATGTTTACATTACAGGACAGGAGACTTTCAAAGTTGTAAAGCAGAATTTATTTTTAAAAATAAAATTTAGCATTTTTAAATTAAACAAAAACGTATAGAACTTAAATTCACAAAAATTTTGAAAATGTTCCATTTAATCGGATATTCAAATAGAAACTGCATTCCCTGGGCCATATGTTGCATCATAAGACTTGGCCTCCTGCCAAAGCAGTTCAGTAAAAAAAAGTTACTGAGCCCATTCACATATTACTAATTATGGGGACAGTAACAAGTATTCATTATTGATTGTAACAAAGTTATTTTGGAAATGGTGTTGCCTATTGGAAGTTGGTCTTTACAGCAGGTTTCAGTTTCCCCAAGGTTGACAATACCTTTTCTTCAACACCTAAAGACCATCCTTCCAGGAAATAATTATCTGGTCGCTGAAAATGGTTTCAATGTGCAAGTATCTCTCTGCATATATTTAGTGCCAAATTTTTAAAAGTTCCAGCCCACCTGCAGGTTGGTACAATTTATACCTGCATTTGAATTTCAGGCAAAATTTTGCTCCCACATTCAATCCAGGGGCAAATCAGGTCACTAGAGATACAAAGCGTGTGAAATCTGCCCACATTTGAATGAGTGGAAGTGAAAAGACAGTAGTAACAAGCACAAAATGTAGGCACAGACCATGAGGCACGACTTAGTTATACCCCAATGTATAGTACCACACTTATTAACTCCTCTCCCTTTTTACATCCTTAAGTACTTGACGATAGCTACCCTGTCCATTCGTAGGTCATCTTTATCAATGCTATCCATATTAAGGGGTAAGTTTTCAAATGCCAGGCTTCACTTGTGTTCATATAAAACTATGCTGGCACATACTTGTGTTCTCACTTGGCCAGATCAAAACACACGCACGCTAACATTTAAAAAAGACTAACACCTGCATGTGCCCGAGTGTCAAAATTTGCAAGCACAGAAAACTGGGTAGGGTTGAAAATGCCAATTCTAACACTTGCAAACGCACAGACCTACTTTATTTAAAGAGTTGGAATTTTTACAGCATACCGGCAGGTGTGTTCACCTTTAGAGAGTGAGTGCAAGAATGTGTTTGCAATTTTTCATGCACACAAATGGTGAATAGGCAGAGGCCTAGGTGAGAAGTTATCCCATAGCCCCAGAACTGATCACAGTAATTCCCCCTTCTGCATGACTCTGCAAACAAACCACAGGTCACACGGACCATTTCTGTTGGCATATTGTATGTGAAATGCATGTCAGATTGTCATACTGGCAATGGGCCTTGTTTGGCTTCATTGCCTTCCAGTAGCTCGCTCCCATTGAAGAGCGATGATTCAGGTGTACATCCCAGATGTATTGTTCCAAGGTAAATTCCATTCTCTTTTCATATATTTCTAACCTTGTCCTGTTTTATTATAGCTCTGTTGTCTCTGGTGATAGAGCTTACTGCCTCCTTTATCAGAGTATTGTAGATAAGGCATTGCTCCATGGGTACTGCTGACCCCTTTGATACAGAATATTAAAACTACAATGGACAGGGACATCAAATTTCATAAAAAGGAACAGTTTTAAAAACCTGTTGAAATATTGTAGCTGATTGTTTTGATTGATGTTGACTTTACATCCTGCAGATAGTGGTAATGCTTTCAAGAACCTTTCCTTGAGGGGAAAATTCTCTTGTTTGTTCCATAATACAAATCTCAATGCTGATATTATTCTTTCCTCAACAGCACAGCTTTACCATCAGAGATCCCTGTTAAGTGTATGAGACTGGAGAGTTTATCCTTACTTTATAAAGACTAGGACATTTATGAAATACTATCTAATCTTCAAAGATGGCTTTGTAGCTCCCCAAATAATTACCACTTTCTCTGGAAATATAATATGCAATTTACAAGTCATTTTACTGTGGAGATGCCTAGAAATGGCTCCTGAGTTAGGACTGCATTCTAAAATGGACCATAAACTCTAGTTTTTGCACAAGAGTAAGTGACTGGTTGGTGAGCAATTTCACAGTGTTAGAAAACTCAAGACAAACACTATACAATTTCTTTGGTTTCTCTTCATAAAGTTTTTAATATCATGTCTTTGAAATTGAGTTCTGGTTGAATTTTCCTTAGCAGTCTGATCATTTTTTGAAAAAAGGTGTCTACAAAAGATTTGGTTTATAGGTGTATCCTGAGTAAATCTGCTGTGGCATGTAAGTTTTTAAAATTGGATTTAGTGTCAATTTTGGCAGTTATTCAATCACAAACAAATGTTATCCGCAGCAATTGTCAATGCATACATTTTATGCACATGTGCATAAACTTTGTGCTGTGCATATACATTTTCATATGCAGCTGCTGCTGCCACATAAGAAATTATATGCAGGTGCTCATGGATAAAATTGTCTGTGATGAGACAGAAGTATAGCTGCTGACAAAGACTTCCCTTCACCACCACATAAGCATTAAGTGAAGCTTGGAAATCAAGTCTCACACACGTTTCCTTGTGAAGCAGTTGGTTTCTATAGAAATAAATACTTACAAAAATTGACAAAAGGAAGGGATTAAATTGTTAAGCCACCTAGTACTAAATAGCCTCCCTCCTCAACCTACAACTACCATTCATCACAGACTTCCAGCCTTAATTCTGCTCCTCCTAAGGGTGCCAGCCTTCTAATGCACCCTTTACCACACTATCCCCTTCCAATACAACACACTCCTGCATTAAACATCCACAACTAATACAGTTGGAAGGCAGGCACCCTGGAGGGGTGGGGGAGGGACAGATTCAGATTGCAGAGTTTTGTTTGTGGTGTATAGTAGTTGTGACAATGGTAAAGTATGTGCCTATGGGTTGAAGAGAAGAGGGAAAATACAATATCACTTTTCATTTTCTTTTGGGTGGTATGAGGCATGGTGTGTGTAGAACAATCCTAAATTCTTTGTGTAACAATTTTGAAAGTGGCTATTAGGAAAAGATAAAATAAAGCTCACTTAAATTTTATATTTACAACTTTTATTTAAATTAGATGCACCTTGTTACAACTCTGGATGAGCTCCCTGTCCTGGATGCTCTTATGACTTGAGTCTTTGGCATTGACAATACTGCAAACTGGAATTCATATAATCACAGATTCCCATATTGTCATATCCTTTATTATAAAAAAGATCGGAATATAGAATTTTCAGTATGGGACCAGCCCATAGCTTGTCTCTGCCAGGGGCTAATACCACATGGCTTTGGAGATGGATTTAAAAAAATCCCATAATAGACACTTATGGAATAATCTGTTTATACAGGAATTTTCTTCCTAACACTTATGAGTCAGTCATTGATTTATGCCTTGATCACGATCTTATAAATGCTTACTCCCCACCCTTTTGTCCTTTAACTTTGGATGTTCTTATTAGCCATATATAATTTTTTTAGTTTTGCTAAATTTTTGGCTTCAATGATATATCTTGAGGCAATGAGTGTTATTAGTTAACTATGCATTGTATCAAGAGTATTTCCTTTTATCAGTTTTAAATTTGTTTTTTCCTTCACCTTTATTTTAAAATTCATTCCCTGAGATAAAATATAGGCAGTGGAAAATATAGCTGGACATGTATATTTTGGACTAACCAGTTAAAATGCCTTACTACATTTTTAACTACTGGGTGTATTCTTAATTTTAAGATATATTCTGAATCATCTGGAGAAAGTGTAATTAACAAAAATAGGATTTTAAATTATGTAAATAGTATTCAGTAACAAACTAAAACAAAAATGAAAAACCTCCGAGGATGAATCAATACACCTGCTAGGCCATTTTCAAGTAAATTGATACCACATTGCCAGAATGAGAACCACAGAATTGCTTTACAGATAATTATCCATTGAGCGTATGAATTTAAGAAACCTCATTTAGACTTTCTACAGTGAATCATCTTTTTTTTACTTTTAGTTGGGTGTTGCAGAGAGGGTGAATCATCCGATTCTGAAATTATTTCCTGTTTCAATACGTTAGAATTTTGTATTCTGCAATATCTTTCAAACACACTGTTCTCTGGTGTTTTAAGAGTGAAATGATGCAATTGCAGAGTTAAATCAATTCCAGCAAAAGAGAAAATTAACAAATATAGGGAAGGGAGGACGTTCTTCTGTTTGAGATTTAGAAATCAGTAGAGAATCAATGAGGCAGAGATATCTCAAAGGCCTTTCCCTGAGATGGAGAAGAGAAAACTTTTGTACCAGAAATGGAGAGATTATGCAAGTGCCTGGAGCCAGCCAATATTAGGTGAACAGAGGTAACTAAAGAACAAATACATGTAGGATTTTAAAAGCCAGGTAGGCAATTTTGAATTAGTTTCTGAAATGAAAAGAGCTAGTGGAGATGTTTAAGAAGGTTGTGATGTGGTCATGTTTCTTTTGTAGCAGCTGGGTACTAGAGTAAAAAATGCTGAGTTGGGATGAGAGGAGTGGAAGGCATGGATGAAGACTTTAAAAAAGGTAGAGCTGAGACAGCTGGTAATGTTAGCGGTATTAGTAGGCAATTTGCTGGGCAACACGAAGGAAAATACTAATTTAGGATGAGGGTCAGAAATTTTAAAGTAGAGACTGACAGAAGGTGTAAGTCAGCATCAAAGCTTTTAATATGGTGTACTGTGTAGATAAGATGGATATGTGAGCTCTGGTAATCATGCTCGTCACCCCCATCTTGTATAGACAAATTAATCTTGTTCACACTGCTATATAAAGCATTTAAGGTAAAAATGCCTTAGCAGGTATGGAATGAAGCCATTAGCTCTAGCCAGGAAATTTACAAAAGGTTTATTGAAACCCAACCACATTGAAAGCCCCCTTAAATTTTCAGAGATTGTGCCTGAATTATATTTAATGCACAATCTATTTCTTTCTCTCCTAGCATTTCTCTCACACTCACCACCTTCATATTGGTACATTTTATACTGTTTATGTCACAAGTAAATATAGGTAAAATAGTCAAATACCTATTATTGCCACAGGATGGATCAATGCATCCAAGAGATATGATTGCTCAGATTTAACAGGTACATCAGCAAGAAAGGAAAATTTGTGCAATCCTGTATACCAGCAAAAAAATCTAGCAATAAAAGTGTACTTTGAAAGTTGGTTTGTCATCTCTTAGGGTTGTTTGTGTGCTCACATTGGCCAAATCTCCTTCTCTCCACGAGTTTATGATACAGCTGAGAAAACTGAGGTAGAGAGAAATGAAAAGACTCACCCTAGGTCACACAGTGAGTCAGTGTGAGATCCTGGAATGTAAACCAATAAGTAATTATCATAAATAGCATGTAAAAGAGGTCTATTAAACCTCTTGCAATTTTTTTTCAGATGCACTTTATGATGGCTTACTCCCCCGTTTAGACTTATTGCATGCTGAACATGGTTAGCCTAGAACAGAATATGGAGTAGTCTAAGGAATAACCCCCAAACTAAATATAAAAAAATGTGTTACTGCATCCCATGTGTGTCAACCTTGTGCTGTATAATAGATACACAAGTAGGCGTCAACATAAACAGCCTTCAGTGAAAATTGTATGCTCTCTCTGGCCACAAACCGCCCTCAGAATCAATGAGTGCAGCAATTAAGAGCCTCTTTGGAGGAAACAAAAGTTTCAGATAATTGTGAACTTAAAAGGCAGAAGTTTAAAGACACTTACTTTTCTCATAGGATTATAGTCTGTCAGAAAATAAAATTTCCCTACCTCAATTACAAGATAAACAGACACGTACTGTACCTACAAACATGTCAGGCCCACTGATTAAAGAGGATCAGCTTCTTGTATGTCAGGCTGCCTTATGCAAAAAGAAAAATCCCATATATGCATGTTTAATAAGAAATGATAGATATCTGCAATCCACTGATTTACCTATATGTAATTCAGATTCCTCAAGTAGTGCAACTGCTAAGCTTAATTAACTGTGTGATCCTATTACAGTGACCCTTGTCTGCCCTGCTCCTTCCCTCCTGTTTGTTATTCATTTATTGTGTAAAGTCTTAAATTAATCTGTAAACTCTTAAGGCAGGAACTGCATTTTCCTGTGTGTTCAAACAACATCAGGCACAATGGGGCCCTGACCCTAAGTGAGGTCCCTTGGTACTAAGCAGTACGAACATACAACACTACGTGCATTACATTTCTCTTGGGTTCATAAGTTAGGAGGAAGCTTCACAATGCATTAACGTTTTTACTTCTGAATAAGCAGTTGGGTTTACCGTTGACTGTAACACATTAAAATAAGTAGTTTTAAAGCAAATCATTTTTAAAACAGTAGTCTTTTTAATTTATAAAACAAATAAGGCATTGTTCTAGGCACCCTGGACATAGATTAAAAAGACAATTATAGAGGTACGTAATTCCAGTAAGTAATCCCAGCCATCCCCCAAAACTAAATAAACAGCTGATGGGAAACCTTTCCCACCCTCAAAACCCCCCTCACTATGCCCCAAAAATGTGTCTTCGCCAGGCCTCTCTCCCCTACGTACAAGAGGACTAGTTTCCCTTTTTAAAAATGCATATGGTGTTTGTGTGACACTGACTTGATTTTGAATTTGAAGACTTCAGCATATATTTGGTTCTTTCAGCAGAATGAAAAGCTTGTGTTTTAGTTTACTTCCTACTGTATCCTCTTGGTTCTGGCATTTAACTGAATGAAGGCTATACGCCTTCACAAATTTCCATTTACACGGAATTCTACCAGTTTAATCAAAGTGAAACATAAGGTACTGTTATGGTCCTGGTACCTTAAGATTTCCTTACTGATAACCCACAAAGTCTGTTAACCCATTGCATCATTCAGAAGAATAAACAACCTGGGCTCAGCACACAGGAAGTTAGACAAAAAGGAAATAGAAAATATTAGTTTTAAAAATACACGCATATCTATATTATGACCTATGCACAGTTCAAACTGACGTTTGTTCACAGACCAAGACTACCCCTTGTAAGGAGAAAAATATCACTTTCTATTTTAATATCAACCATTTTTTGCTATGCTTGAATACTGTGGAGTCCAAACAGGGGATTGATAGAAAGGACAGCAAGACTCAGTCTTGATGGAGGAACTGAAATCCTCCATAATAATAAACACACAGAGCCATGTGCTGTAGCCCTTACTCCTACAAGCCCTTACTCCTACTCCACTCTGCATACTTTTGGCTTAGTGATCTCACTATTATTTGTGCTATATTACAGCCTAGGAGCCCTAGTCATGGACCAGGATCCCATTGTGCTAGGCACTGTACAAAACAGAACAAAAAAATGATCCTGGTCCCAAGGAGCTTGTCAGTACAAATATAGGAGACAGATATAGAGAGATGGAGTACAAAGTCAAGAATGAAACATTGGTCACCGTGACAGACAGTGGTCTCAGCACACCAGCAGTCTAACTGTTATCAAGTTGTATGTAGGCATCATGGCAAAGGAAGGACCTGAAGGTGGATAATGATGTAGCTTTACAGGGTTTACTTCCCAAGTGTATGGGACGCTATGGGAGAAAGCATGAAGGTGTTGGTTTGAAAATTTAACGTGTGTGATGGAGGCTGGCATCATGGGCATATCGGAGGTGAGCACCAACAGTTTGTTAGAGAGTGACAGATGATAGCTAGGGTGGGGACTCATGGCAAAGGGCCTTGATAGTGAAGACAAACAGCTTATGTTTGATGCAACAGAGAAGGGGAAGCCAGAGGCGCTATATGGTCAAAGTGAAGGTCTAGGAAAATTATATTTGCAGGGCATTCAGAATAGAAATGTGAAGCAAGATTGCATTTGTCAAGGCCAGAGAGAAGAATATTGCAGTTATTGAGATGCAAGATTGTGAGGGCGTGGACAAGAGTTAATTGCATGGATGGATAACAAATCTTAGAAATGTTATGCAGAAACAATCAGGAAGACTTACTCATAGCCCAGATGTGAAGACCTAGAGAGCAATCTGAGTAGATGACATCAAGGTTACGGAGCTGAGTAATAGGTAGGATGGTTGACCACAGTGGTTGAGAAAAATAAGTAGCAGGGAAAACTTGAGATGGAAGATTAGGAGCTCTCTTTTAGTTGCAGCTGATGGCTAGAAATCCACATGGAGGTGTCAGAGACAGGTTCAGATTTTAGTTTTGCCAGAAGGAGAGAGGTGTGAAATAGAGAGGTAGATGATCTGTTAGTCATCAGCATAGAGATGGTAATGGAATATGTGTTTGTGGATGAGATTGCCTAGATTTAAGGGGTAGAGAAGAGGAGAGGTTCAAGAGAGCCCTGCAGAGCTCCTACAGAACGCTGGAAAGTGGACAAAGATCCTCCAAAAGATACACTGAAGGAGCAATTAGAGAAGTAGGAGGCAACCCAGGAGAAGACAGTCACAGAAATCAAGGGAGTATCAGATGCCAAGAAGAGCATGGTTGACTTTATATCAATTATATGAATGATCAGCACATCTGGTGGGAGATTATTTTGCCTTAACACTGCTGTTAAGGCTTTGCTAGTTTGATGAAGTTGGGGATACTGTTGGATGTCAAAGATGGAAGTGAAAGCCTTCTGAAGCACTGGAGCATGTTGTCAGCAATATGAAGATGGAAAGGAATGCATATGCCTGGCCTTTTTACATCTCATTGCCATACTTTTAAGTTCGGAGATAGATGGAGTGTCCTGCTGCAACCTTAACTATTACTACCTGTAATTTGTGTCAAGACGACAAGCTGCACCTGCGTGGGAATCAGAGGGAGAAACTGTGCTGCTAAAGTTTTTCCTAGGCCGACCCTCCTGAGGATTGTGCAGGGCTGAGATGCACCTCAGTACATTCTTTGTGTGTTAAAATTTACTCTCGATCACACTGGCTGGATTAGGGGGGCCCTTGTGGTGTATTCAGGAGCTCTGATTACTCCCTTCTACACCAATCTCGCATTGGGGGCATCATGCTGGCTGGATTGGGGGGGCAGCATTTATTATATTGTTTGACATCGGTATGTCAAAATCATAATAATCCATGTGAGATATGCCATGTCAGGTACTGTTAGAAAGGCTGTAATGTGCTGAGTAAGATGATCATGTTTATGCCCAGGTGCTGTGTGCCATGGAAGTTATGGATATGGTTGATATGCTTATTTCAAATTGGGCTGTTTCTAGGCCACTCCTCAGACAGGATGGCTATAACAATAGCCTACTTAATGGCCCATTACAACATTCATAGGTGCAAGGGGCCCAGGTGGAGAAGACAGGAAATACCTGATGAGTCACCAGAACTCGCCCATGTGACTCTGGACTCCATTTTGGTTCCTGTGAAACTCCAGAAGCAACATGGAAAGGGCCAGAGAACATAAAAGTCAGAGGCCTTGAGATCCATTTGGTATTCAGCCAACTACCTACCTCTGGATCAATTCATCCACAACTGAACTGAAGCTGTGAAAAAGGACTGAGACCTAGCCAGGTACTGGATGTAGATCAGAGGGACTATACAAGCCTGGAAACTCCACAATTCTTCTAGAAACCTGACATGTATGGACTTTCAAATCATTTGTATGTATGTGATTGCTTTAATCCTTTAACATTTCTCTTATTGTTTGTTTCTTTTATTAATAAACCTTTAGTTTTAGTTGCTAAAGGATTGGCTGGCAGCATGGTATTTTGGGTAAGATCCAAACTTTTATTGGTCTGTTACTGTGGCTGGTCCTTTGGGGTTAGAGGGAACCTTTGTGGTAAAGGGCACAGAGTTTAAATAACCGGTCTCTTTACTGGACCTAGTGTCTGATTGGGAGCCAGAGACTGAAATGCAGTAAAGGGGGTTGTGTGTATTTGTATAGTGGCTTCTTGGTAACCAGTTTGGGGAATCGGAAGTACTGTTTGTGGCTGATTGAAAAGCTTGACTTCAGCATCACCCACCAGCGCTGGGAGAATCTGTTCTCCTTTAACAGCCTGCCCTGACCTTGGCATTATCAGTGGGCTACCCTGGGCACGGAATGGTCACACCCTCCTTATGAAGTACACCAAGAGCAACTCAATGTTCAGCAATAATGACGTAACCAGTCAGCTGGTGGGAACTTCCGCAAGAGACTCTGAAGCACTCCATAGCATTGCATGGGCTTCTACAAATTGGCCATAGCCAGGAGCAACTGCAGGGTGAGGATAGCTGCATTTTATCAGCAGGTCTGCCTGCTCGCCTCCTTTCCGGCCTGTGCAAAGCATACCCCTCGCCTTCAAACCCACCAATAGACAACACCTGCATACATGACAGGTATCTTTTGGATTGAATCCATGACCTCCAGAGCGATAAAGCAGGAGTCTTTACAGCTTGTGTTCAAAGAAGCAGATGCTAGAAGAACTCTCAAGCTGAGCGAGATCACAGACACAGCCTCTATGGACTGAGCACAGAGGGGACACAACATACACTTTACCCATTGCCTCCACAAAAGGTGTGGCAAATGGGTGAAGTGTACATTTGCTGACCCAAACAGTAGTTTACAGCTTAGAGCACGGTCTGTGCTTAAAGTGCTATGATAAAGTGTTTTTCCCCCACTGTCTGAATCATACAATCCTGTCATCCACCCCGCACCTTAATCAGTAAGTTTAAATCCTACTGGTGTCAGGTCCCTACCTTAGGCCCTTACTGCTTGAGCTAAAGGAGTAATCACCATGTTCTTTCTAAAAGAACCAAGGAAGGCCTTGACACACACTTTCCCAGTGGACTACATCACTATTTATTAGTCAGCAGAAGAATATTGGCGATCAGGAATCCTGACTCCCATTCCTGCCCTTGGAAAGGAGTGTGGTTTATTGCGATTAGAGATAGGGTAATCTAAACCGGTTTAGTCAATCTGAAGGGCAGTGTAGTGTAGTGAAGAAGCTTGGGGTTCCTGATGTTTGGAAACCTGACTTCTGAACTGACAGTGACATTGAATAAGGTCTGCGCTAGCTTATTTATTTTTAAGAAATGGATGGGGGTGGGGGAGGGACATCTCAGACATTCTTCTTTAACTGTCTTTCAGGCTGGGATTCATGGCTGCAGTTGATGACTGTGAGGTATTGCATAGGAGTTTCAACTTCTGGTCTCCAATTTCACAGTGCAGGGAACTTACCCATTTGATAAGTCCATATCTATACAAGGACATTCAGGAAAGTTAAGACAAATCAACTAAAAGGTGTGATGTTAATACACAAATTAAAAATATATTTAACCCTACTGTGGAAACACACAGACGTCTACACTTAAAACCCACATGTCAGTGACAAACCTATGCTGGCAGAACCCCCACAGTAGAATACAGCTATGTCAGAGGAGTGGCTAATGGCAATCAGGGAGGCAGTGTTTCTACCAGCAGAGAAACGCCTTCTGTCTGTATGTGCACTAGGGGGCTCTGCCAACAGACTAGTCATGGCCTATGTGCACACTACATACTTAGGTCAATGCAAGTTAGACTGGCATAGAAGTGCTTCACTTAATATATCGCTCATGCACATGTGCATACTTGGCTTATTCTGCTGGTTAGGCTTGTATCCATGAACCGTGTGGTACACCATGGGTAGGGATCCCAATGTGCAACTCACCATTGTCCAGAGCACTATGTTTTGGCAATGCACAATGGGCAGAAACGAGTCATGTAGGGGAACCTGGGAACAAGGGATCAAGTTCCCATCATGCAACTGTTTCCATCCCAAAGTGTTGTCTCCCATAATTTTTACACCTTTTTTAAAAAAAGCCCACAAATCCATACAGCATTTTTTGTGGTCTGCCATCTGAAACAAAAGCATGGAGCCCATGCAGCTCCACACTATTGTCATGAGCATTGCAAACACAAGACCCATGATACTCCAGTATTTGCAAAGCCACAGGAACAGGGAACATGACAATTTCATGGAGGACTGATTGCTGTGGGACATAGTGAAAACACGTTGCTGACGGCAGTGATGGAGCAGCTGTAAATGATGGCGTGCTTCTCCTAAGCCCCACAAAGAGCACTGGTGGGATTACACTGTAATGCATGCTCAGGATGACAAACAGTGCCTGAAGACCTTTCAAGGCCACATTCACGGATCTGAGTGCTGAGTCATCCCAGCCCTCCAGCACAGGGACATCAGAATGACAGCTGTGCTAACAGTTGAGAAGTGCATGGTGTGAACTGTACAAGCTTGCTACTGGTCAATGGGAAATCATCTTGGAGCTGGAAAATTAACAGTAGGGGTATGACAGGACTATTCACCTCACGCCAGCGTTCCTGCTGGCCAGGTGTATTTGCACCTTCATTCATGCAACTTTGCTCTGCTTGTAGTGACCCCTGTTGATGATTAAACTTCTCAAGCAGGTTTTCAGTAACTCAGCCCCCCAGCGAGTCATGCGCACACACATGCTGTACATGTGCAAACACCAGAGACCCCTTCCAGAGTACAAGTCCAACAGGGCCTCTCAGTGCCCTCTCATTACATAACCTTGTCTCCAGGCTCAGTTCTCAGTCTGAAAGGGCCTATTACAGTACCCTGATTAGCCTTGGCACCTCCTGTGCTAGCTTCCCATGGCACCTGCTCTGTTATAGAGCAGTGCCTTAGAGTCCCTCCTTGATGACTCTTCACTCTGTAGTGAGCCTTCCTGACCCCAACTCTCCAGCTGAGTTACTAATTTAGTTCAATCCCCTTCCAAGGAGAAAAGAGTTCAGTTGAACACTGACCTTCTTTCAGGTCTTCTGCTCCTTTCTCTGGGCTCAAGCCACTCCACCTGTGCAAGGGGGGGGAGGAGAAGGGGGAAAGAGGCTCTATTCCATTCTCTATTCCACTACTCCAGGTCCCAACACAGAGACCCTATGAGTAGCAGCCCCTGGCTGCTTCCCTTTAACTACTTGCTGCTTCATTTCTCTGGGTCCCTTCCCCTCTCAACCCCATCACCTTCAGCTTTATCCTTACCTCAGAGCTGAAGTCTTGCTTGAGTCCCAGTGATCAACCAGGAGCACCATCATTGCTTCTGTAGCACCAGCCAACAACTGATCTGATTACTCCAGGAGCTCATTTTATATGAGCCTGCTGGGCTCTGAGTGGCTGTTCCCTGCAGCCTCTCTCTGATTGGGTGCATCCCCATAGCTTCTCTATGCAGCCTGGAGGCCCAACCTCTACTGCTCTTTCCTGCGGTTGGGTGTGGTAGGACCATGAGGCCTCCAGCAGAGGGCCTTAAAGAGCCCAATACACCCTGTGACAGGGAGTCATCATTATCATGCAAGTGTGCAGTGCCATTAATTGTCTCCCGCTGCATAGGAATGTGCCTTTCAGTAATGTGCAGCCCATTGCGAATGGATTTGCTTCAGTGGGATTACTGAACTGTGGTGGGATGACTGAAAGCACACATATCCCTAATTTGGTACCAACCTACCTTCAAACAGAATACATCAACAGAAAGGGCTATTTTTCTATGGTTATGCAAGCATTGGTGGATCATCAGGGACACTTCACTGACATCACTGTTGGCTGGTCAGGAAAGATCCATGATGCTCGCATCTTAAAAATACAGGACTGTTCAGCAACCTGGAAGATTCTTTCCCTACTGATGGATTGCCATTAGTGATGGTGCCGTAATGGGATGCTTACACTGATGGGAGATGAATCTGAATGTAGTTAGACACATGCACAACTAGATTGATGCAAAGTGACTTACATTGATCTAATTTTGTAGCATAGAGCAGGCCTTAAAAGAAGTAAATCGGCCTTAGTTTGTTGTAGCTTGAGGGTTAAGCTAAAGTGAACTAAAGCCACTTTCCTCCTGACTGAGAGCTTTCACAGTGTGTTAAATGTTCTTAAATTTATGTGCATTAACTTCACCCCTTTTATTTGATTTGTCTTAACTTTCCTGAGTGTCCTCATGTAGACAAGGCCTTAGTCTTAGTCCCTCTCTTGAACCTATGTTGTTCTTTTTGTATCAACTAATTTTTCATCAAACTGCAATGAAGAAACCCAATTGTACTCAAAGTTTATATTCTGTGGTTTGTGTTTTGCCATTTCAGTGAGATTTTTACAAAATAAATGTTTAAAGATCCTTGTAAAACTATATACCGTAATGCAACCTTAACTATGATGCAATTACTACTGCACCTTAATAGCCTTAGCCTATTCTTATTTGTGAATCCAGCAGTGGCATCTACAATTAAGGTTACCCACTTTCCATTGTAAGACACTGTTTTCATTTACTTATAATTTTGCCAAGCTTTAACTGTTTGGGATGAAATTGTCCATGTTGGATGAATGTTTTCCACAGTCAAATTGCATCTATTAGAGAAAAATCCAGGTGTCTTATTTGTATAATGGAGTATTTGAAAGCCTGTCTTTATCAAATCTTCCTTACAGGATTACAAAAAAATACCCTGCCTCTTACTAACACAAGAAGCAGCACATGCTGCAAGCGTTAGCCTGACACTGGGAGTGAAGAACTCTGCCACTGAATCATTATGCATGTAACCTTGGACAAGTCACCTAGCCTCTCTGGAGTAGTCTACACTGCAGTTGGGAGTGTGCCTCCCAGTCCAGATAGACAGATTTGTGCTAGCTTTGTTCGAGCTAGCAAGCTAAAATAGCAGTGTGAACATTGCAGTATGGGCAGCAGCTCAGGCTAGACACCCAAGTTTGGACCTAGGAGACTGGGTGGGCTTGGACTCTGATGGCTAGCCCAAGCTGCCACCTCTGCTGCAATGTCCACACTGCCAAGATCGAATTTACCAGCAGGTGACCCAGCTGCTGGGTTTAGGGGGGAGTGCTGGGCTAGGAGTGCTGCTTTTGTTGTTAGCAACACAAGGGAAAATAGAATGTCTGAAGTTAAAAGTTGCAGGTGTTCCATATGTGGAGTCATTTTTCACTAACCTCCTAGAATGTTCCGGACCTTTGTAGAATCTCATGGAACCTTCCAGACTTTCTGAGAACTACATTTTACTTGAACCTCTTAAAATGGTGTTAGTCATGCCACTGCGGGTATGTAAGAGGCGGGGTGTCACCAGTCAGTCCTCCCCAAGTGTCTTATAGTACCCACTCACCATGCAGCTGTGATATTGTGAACCTTGTTTTATTGTGCAATTGTGAAAGTGTACTTGTGTTGTAAGACTTGACGATTGTAAGTAGCAACTAATAAAGGGAATATTTAATGAGATCCCAGAGATATCTATTGAACCCCTATCTATGCAACAATATAAAAGAAATACTGTTACTTCTTTTGCCATGCTTATCATGTAATGTTTGATGACTTTCTAAGACTACGGAACATAGACTTTTGCTCTCCCTAATACTGTCTGTTTTCCCCTGTAGAAACTAAAAGATGCTTCCAAAGAAGCCTTCGAGAGCTCAGCATAGGAAGCAAAAAGCTCCATTGCAATCTCATTTTCAGTTTCTATAAGCTTAGAGAAAATGATTTCTTTTTTATGTGCTCATATATGGCATGAATAAAAACAGATTTACAGAACCTAGTGTGCAAATTTATTGTCTTATAGGACCAAGATAAATCATGCATCAAAATCATGAAACAAGTTACAAATGCAATAAAAAATAAAGTATTCAAAAATTTAACAAATGGAGGGGAAGGGTACTGAGGGCACTCCTCGTCTGGGTCCCCAGTTGGTCTAGGGCCAGCCTTGTGCACTGCTATGTTAATGTGTTATCTCGAATAGAGCTAGGAAAAATCTGTCTACTCGAGCTGGGTACTACCAGCTGCAGTTCAGACATACCCACTTGTGACCAGCTGCAAAATGGGATATCATAATATTTCTTACCTATCTCAGAGGAATACTGTGAGGATTCAAGTTTAACATTTTTCTCTTGAACATGTATAAGGGCTACTTCATATTGGTATCACTGTTCAAGTGATATACATTTGGTTTAAATATGAAGCTTTCAATTAGAGAGGAAGGTTGATCCTGTGATGAAAGCACTGAACCAAAACTGAGGCGATCAATGTTCAGTTCTTGGCTGTACCACAGGCTGCCTTGATCTTTGGCAAGTTGCTTAATTTCTCTGTTCCCCATCCGTAAAATAGGGATAACACTGTGTCCTTTGGCTGTCTTGTCTGTTTAGATAGTAAATATGTTGGAGTAGAAAATTTCTCTTACAATGCATTTGTTGCAATGCCTGGCACAATAGAGAGGTGCCAACCTCAATCAGGACCTATTCGCACTACCATAATAATAAATAATAATTCACAATGGGCCTGCTCTAACACACATTAAAATCAATGGGAATCTTCCATAGACTTTTGCAGGTTTTGGATCAAGCCCCAAAAGCTGCAGGTGATCTTCAAGGTGCTCCCATACTATGATTTCATAGATTCCAAGGTCAGAAGGGACCACTGTGATCATCAAGTCTGACCTCCTTATAACATAGGCTATAGCACTTCCCTGGGTTTATTCCACTTTCAGCTAGAGCGTATCTTTTATAAAAACATCCAACTTGATTTAAAAGTTGCTAGTGATGGAGTATCCACACTGAAGGGAACTATAGATATGCCTAGAAAAATACATTGACAGAAGAGGTTATTCCCAAGGTATTTTCTGGTTTCCAGTAGTTAGAGCATATATCTAATATTTGTTAAGTCACTATTTGAAAAAGAGGAAGGTCCTTACATTCTCTGCACCTCCCTTTACTTATCTTAGCAAGTTGCATACTGATATTTGCCTGCTGTACAATAGCTTTACTGGAGTGTAGTAAGACTTAATTGGTTGTAAGGCAATTCTACATATTTCAACGAGGCACTGTAGAAATGGAAGGTAGTATTTTTTTCATAATTTTTTTATATTAACATATTTTGTCTCAGAGGGGTAGCCGTGTTAGTCTGTATACAGCAAAAGCAACGAGAGTCCTATAGCACCTTAAAGACTAACAAATTTCTGTGGGCATAAGCTTTCGGGGTTGCAGCCCATGAAAGACTATGCCTGCAGAAATTTGTTAGTCTTTAAGATGCTACAGGACTCTCGTTTTTGTCATATTTTGCCTGTCATTTACAATAGTGCCTTGTGAGCTAGAAGTAACAGGTGGCTGTTTCAGTATTGTAGGACTGCTCATAAAATGTGGCATTGATCGCACGTTGCACGTTGATGAAAAGCAGCCCTAAATCTGGCTTCCTTGATGTTTCAAGGGTAACTGTTGGATGGCACAGAGCTACTATGGCAGCTGTGACAGTACCTCTTGTTCTTCAGCCACGTGGGTTCCTATGCACCATTAGTCCTTGGTTGCTAGCTGAGCACTGGGGGCTGTTAGTACCCAGCACAGTTTAGAGCAGCCTTTAGGAGGATTGGGGGAAAAGGACGGAGAAAAATTGCATCTTCGCACAACTTTTCCTCAGAGCTGTCCTGAGCACTCCATAGCTGCAGCACAAGACAGGACCCTTTCTACCTTGTATAGTTCATTCTCACCGCAGGACGAGGACCTATGTACATGTGGGTTTATGTTTGGACATGATCTTTTCTTGACCCTGCTCCCATTTAAATCAATAGCAGTTTTTTCTGAGTAGGCTCTGCAGGATCTGATCCTTTTTATAATATGTTGAAGTTATTTTTCTGATAAAACAGATGCAGCAGCGAAGCAGCAGATGTTTATCTCTCTGTCTCCTTTCCCTAAGGTATTAGCTTAAGAAAATCAGCACTGTATTTTCAAGAACAACTTTTAACTTTTTTTTCCCCCCCTTAAAACAGAAAGTTGTAATAGCTTCCTGTTGGAAAATCGGTGTGTAAGGTAAACACTGGCCCATATAGATGTGCCCAATATATAACGAGATGCTGTTCACCACAGCACAGGGTAAGGGTATTTTTTAAAAGTTACATTTATGTTCTGCTACTCAGGCGTAGCTTCTCTGTAATTCAGTGAAACTGAGCTGAGAGCTATCAAGAGAGAAGAAGCAGCTGAGCTCAGATGTGTAGGAAGAACTTGATTCTGTTTCTTCATATCAGACTGTCTGAAAGATTATGTTTTTAAATGTAGAGCCTGCTTACACTCACAATTTCCATTCACAAGTCCACTAGAGAGCAGTTAAACCCCACATTTAATGCATCTGTTTCTGTGACATTCACTGTACTTCTGCCAAATGATTAATAATGCCCCAAGTACTTTCTAAGCACAGGACTAAGCCAATCACTTTTTAAAGGTTGTTCTGACTCATACCCATTTATATCATTAATCTTCTTGATTCCAATCTTATTGTATAGTGTTATGATTGAAGACCTTGGATCACTTTTAACTGGGCATGAATCACTTGATTTAAATTTAAAAATATGGGTGCAATATGTAGGATTGACTTGGACAGGGTCTTTGCTTAAGTAAGGATTGATACTCCCCAAATTCCTATTTAAAGACCAAGAGTTGAGGTCCTGAGTGAAGAGTGGTCATTATGGGCCTGATCCTGCTTCTACTAATTGGCTTCAATGATCCAAGTGCTGGGCATCTATGATTATATTTAGCACTGGTATTACACAATACTGAAAAACACTGTACATTTTTTAGACATATTTTTATTGCATGCAGTTCTTTGACTCCAGTCATCTTCACGTTAGTGCTTGGAAATAAAAGATTAAATTATTTATATTTTTAGACATTACATAGTACGTTAAATGTCAAAACATAGTTTAAATACCAATGGCTATATAAGTAGGGTTGGGAGGATTCTGTTTTTATTGGTAAATGGCCGTATATACCGTATACATACTAAACATATTTCAGTCAATAACTGAAATTAACAGATAGGCAAAGTAAAAAAAGTACTGCTTGAGAACTTATTAGAATTCAATTTAAGGTGATTTACTGTGTATATTTTGACATGTGATGCTGACAATTTGTATTTTAATGGTTATAAAGCTTTAAGTTTTTGAATCTCAGCTTCTACTTTCATTAAATAATTATTGTCTGATTCCCCACACCCCTTCCATTGTCTGACAGATTTCCCCATAATGGTGAAAATTTAAACTGATAAAAATCTAAAAAAATGCTTAAAAAGAAACATCATTATAATCTGTCAAAATTGCTTAAAAAAATAGAATTCTGCCAAACCTATATATGAGTCACCATCCTGTCAGTGGAAATGAATGAATGAAGTCCATTTTAAAAAATAATTTTCATACATTTCAGAAGAGTTTCAGAAGAAATCCATTTGATTTCATTGTAATGAAAGAGATGAACTGCAATTTATAATAATGTAAATTCTGTTTCTTTGATGGAAAGGTATGGTCTAGTGGCTGGAATACAGCAATGGAAGCCAACAACCCTTGCATTCTACTCTTGGTTTTAACATGAACTTCCTCTGAAGCTTTGAGCAAGCCATTTCACCTCTCTAGGTGAGAGATATGTAAAATAATTATAAAATTTCAGAAGACATTTTGAGGGCTAAATAGTGAGATGAACATCTTTATGTAAGTGTTCCATATTATAGACTGGCTATAGAAACTGATTTTGTAGCAAGAAACTGGGGATTTCTCTGAAAAGTTACCACTTTGTTAATGACTATTGGAGCCCCAGATCATGCTCTTTTTCGTGATCTTCTTCTCTAGAAGTTGTCTTCCATTATAAATTCTGCTAGTCTGACTCAGCAAGGCAAGATAAACTGCTCTTGCGCTAGTTGAAGTGGATATTATTATTGAATATTTTATATCATTGAATATATTATACCATTATTCAAATGATAGGAATACCTCAATTTTAAACTTACTCAAACATGTCCACAGAGAAATACCTTCATCAGCTCTGACTGAGCTGCACAAGCCTTTTACAAATCCATTGTGAATAGCCTTCAGCCAAATATGTCTGGCACCTCAAAATTAGTTTAAAATTTTAAAAGTCTCTCCTTTAAGACTTCACATTTCATTTCGTGACTATAAGAGCTGTTTACCTAATCTCAGGCTGAGGCACAGCTGCTACCTCAGTTTCTGCCTCAACAGTGGCTTTACTGGATTGGTAAATTGATTTGGAGGGCCAGCCAAACTCAATGAGGCCTCCTTTTGGCCTAAACAAAAACTCCCAACACAAAACAATCTTCAGCCTTTCCCCAAGGTGCAATAATCCTTCAGCCTTCCCCAGGTTAAACAATTTCTTCCTTGGTTCTTCTCCTATGGCCAAGTTGCCAAGTTTTGCACAACTCCATGTGATGTTTTATATAAATGGTTTACAAACATGCAAATTAGTTCACGAATAGTTTGCCTACATAAACATAATTTGTAAATATCCATACATTTCAGCTTATGATCCACACATCTGGCCTCAAGAGG
Organism: Mesoclemmys tuberculata; assembly: GCA_007922155.1. NCBI lineage: Eukaryota > Metazoa > Chordata > Testudines > Chelidae > Mesoclemmys > Mesoclemmys tuberculata. The sequence goes on along the minus strand of ML675624.1, from coordinate 551,660 downwards.
TGCAAGGGGTTGACATATAGCTTTGCAAAACCTGGCAGCTGGGCTGCTGGGTAGGTACTGAAGGGTGTGGGGGGAGTAGATGAGTGCTGTCACCAGGGAAATGAGTTAGGGCTGCTGGGTTTGTGTGAATGACTTGGGGGTGTTGTGAAGCAGAAGTACCTGGAAGAGGGAGGAACACTCTGGCTAAGGGTGCAGTTCTAAGGGAAGCTGTGGACAGATCAGTTTGCAGAAGTGTCTTGGAAAGAGCTAGATTTGTGGGAGTGACCAGTAAGGCAGGGAAAATGCTTGGGCACGGCAGGATTTGTGGGGGATTGCCAAGGTACTTTGTGTGAGCTGGGGAACTGTTTAGAAGAAGATAGGGGCAGGGTGATTGAATGCTGGGACCTGGGTAGCTATAAGTGTCTAAGGGGCCACAACTGCAGCCCCCTCACCTTCTATTTCCACTTGCCCATGTCTTCTAGCTGCTTTTTCCCCCATTCCTATCCAGCGGAGAAACAGTGAGACAATAGTTGTGTGGTTATCACATATTACAATGTTACACACCAAAAAGTCATCAGTAGTAAGCCAAGCCTCTTATATTTTATTTCCTCTCCCATGATGCATTGTTTCCCAGACTATAATTTCTATGTGTCCTTCAGGAAACTACAGCTCCCAGAATTCCCTTGTTCTGCACTGAACTGGTCTCAGGCTATGCTTGCTCTATAGCCTTCTTTAAAGAGCCAGTACTTGGAAAAGGGATGTGCTGGCCTGCTCTTAAAGGAAGTGCACACCTGTGTGTCAATGACACTAAAAAAATCTGTCTTGGTGTTCTGAATCAAGAAGAGAGTTGTTGATGCTTGAGTCATTGGTACGCGGGTATATGCTGACTTTCCTTTCTCATACAAAATCACTTGCCCATCATATCTGAAACAGCGTGGGCAGGTACCACATAGTTATACATATATCTGGGATTGGTAGAAAGTCAGATTGTTCTTTGTTTTAAAAAAATCCTCTTCTTTGGCCCCCATTGTCTTGAACACCAACTTCTCCCATCTACAATGGATAGTTGCTTTCACCTCTTGGAAAAAAATGTGTGTAGAGACTTGTGCAAAGTATTTCAGAGTTACTCAATATCAGTATTTAATTGACTTTATGGAGTACCTTCTTTCAGCTATGCTATTTTTTGAGCTCTCTCAAAGACAGGAAATAAGTCTCCTGAGATTTGCTTGGGGTACAGCAGAGACAGATAAAGTCTAAAAGGACCTGGACTGACACTGCAGTGTGTTGGAACTGAACCAGTACACTCCTAGTGAGGACACTTTCATTAGTGTGGAGTGGTCTCAGGCCAGAACGAAACTAATGAGGGAATGAATTGGAGAAGACAAAATCAAGAGCAAGGACCACAGTGGTAAAAGGGAGGTGGGAATTAGCATGGAAACTGGAGAAGCAAGAGTGGTTAAATGGTTTTTATGAGAGTAAAAGCAAAGAAGCCAGGGTGAAGTGAGAAAGGAATAAAGAACAGCACATCAGAAGGAATGGGGCAAAGGGGACAGGTTGTGTGGTAAGAGGCTCATATAAGTCACATAAGGGGATACTGAGGTGAAGAAGGGGGCAGTGAATCCTTGTGCCACATATGTGTCAATCCTAACTTTAAAATAATTGGCAAAATCCTGGGAATAGGGGAGGTAACAGAGCATGTCAGAGAGGAAGACACCGGGTGTGAAAAATGAAGGAAGTCACAAAACATAGAGGCATGTGAGCATATCAGGGAAAATAGAATTGTTTCATCTCTGCTCCATAAAGCCAAATTTACAATGAAGCATAACCATGGGGCTTCCTTCACAGGTACTCAACAGAGCTAGAATAGAAATGGAGATAATAAAGAAAAGGTGGACGCCAAACTTGGTAGAAGGTGTAGCTGACAGTTGAGGCAGGGGAGCAAAAAGTATCTATTGTTTTTCTGCAAATATCCTTATCATATCTGATTGCTCCTTTAAATTATGTTTTAAATGGACCCATTCAAGCTTTCTCCTGCAGACTTTTGCACATCTGAAGGATTTAACTTAAAGGATTTGATAATTAAAGATCTCAAGAAAAATTGTATTCGTTTTTCTGATTACTACTTTTTCTCCTAAACTTTTCCTCCAAGTTGTTTCTGACATGTTTGGTTTAATTGTTGTATACAGTGTTGTTGTAGCCATAGTGGTCCAGGGCTATTAGAGAGATTAAGTGGGTGAGATAATATCGTGCTTTGGACCAACTGCTGTTGGTGAGACAGACAAACTATCGAGCTTTTCTTCAGGTCCACTGGAATTTGGTCCAATACACAATATTACCTCACCCACCATGTCTCTTTAATGCTCAATTTCACACAAACAAGCAACTTCCCCCTCTTGGTGCACTTCCCTATGCACCTCCCCAATCTTCTGCATATGCTACCTGTAGTCCCTTGTTTGACAGACACTGGACTTAGACCTCTTGAGGAGCTCTAAGAAGATGTCCTCCCTTGTCCGTTTCTTCTTTCTCCTAATCAAGGCCAGTTTTTCAGCAGGTGTGGAGATGCGTCTCAAGGATGCCGCAGCTGAGGCCGCTCTTAAACAACAAGACAGACAGATAATTTTAGATGTAAAGGGTTAGCAGACAGGAAAAGATAAATGAGAAAATACTCTAAATTTCCTCATAAAACTATTCATAAAAGCATGAAGTGGGTCATACTTGCTTCAGACTGCTTGCTTCAGGACAAATCAGTAGCTGTCAGCATGGCAAGCATATGAGGGTATTTTTCCAAACCTGTAGCAATGGGGATGGACTGTCACGTGTCTCAGGTAATAAATGTGGGGATAGTGCAGTAGACATTGTGAAACTTATAAAAGCCAGTGGTGGGCCTGACTGCAATATCACTTCTGAGGGTCCCAAAGGCCCTGAGAAGGCTGCCACTCAAGGCCACTTGGGCCCATATGCTGCTGGTTTCCTCTCAGCAATGGTGCCGCCAAAGCTCATTGCAGTGGGATGATGTCCTACTGCAGCAAAAGAAACAAGGCAGTCTTTCCGAGAAATGTTCTGTCTGAGCTTAAAAAATACATGCTTGACAACTTTATCTAAGTTGTGCCAGAGGACAAAAGGGATATTCATGTCAAGGACAACCTCAAACTCTAAAAAAGAAGGGTTGTCGTCACTGCCTAGTTCCACAACCCAGTTCAAAGCTCACTTCCTGAGCCAGCAAAAAGCCATTTCTACCCTTGAATCAAAGCTTAGCATGCAAATAATTTATTTTGAATGTGGACACTCAGCCTGGAAAAACAAAGTATAATGTTTCTTTATGTTTTATTATATGTTTCCTTTGCAATTTTATTCATAAAAATTATGTACTATTAATTACTGCTTACTGGATTGCTTGCAAGGATTATTTTAAATTTGCTATGTATTTTATTTTAATGCTTACATATAGATTTGAGTGATTTCCTGTTCTGTTTATAGTACATCAGTTTATGTTACTAGACATTCTATCTGCCTATCCTGACAGAAGCATACATGTGGGAATGGCTTTTCTGTTGCTTGACGTATTGTCTCTTATTTTTTGCTGTTTAAGGCCAAAGTGCATTATTAAAATAAACCAACTACTTCAAAAAGCAATTTCTTTTGTTGTCAGCCACCATTCTCAGAAGGGTGGGGCAAGGTAGGTAAAAGGGAGGGGGAAGCTTGGGGGCTTGTGACCAGAATTTCTTTTTAAAAGCAGCATGAATTAATACATTTATCTGTCACTTTTCCCTTCCTCAGTGGGTTCCACTTTGGGACTTGTCTGGGTTGGGTTTGCCCGGCTGTTGAGGAGCGCCTGGCTTTCCATGGAGTCAAGATTCTGTGTGTCCCCTGCCTCAATGAATTTTTCATTGCTGTGTGCTAGTGGGGGGTTCCTGCCTGTGGGTTTCACTCCAGTGTCACTCACAGGGTCGTTGTAAGGCTCCCTGCCCAGTATGGTAGGACTGCTATATGCTTTCCCCATTGGCTGGCATTGCTCCTCATCCCTGTCATACCCTACCATTTGTCTCTTCTTTGTAATGTCAGCACAACATCTTTATTCCTGTGGCAATTCTGCAGCTGGGCTTGCATTGCCCATTCTTTCCTCAGGTTGAGGAAGTCCAGGACTCCTCTCTTGACCCAGGCTGCAGCATGAGGCTTGCCTGAACTTTTATTAGCTGCAGCTCCATGTGGTGACATACTTGTGCGCTGGGCTAGCAAAGGTGGGCTAGCAGGAAGAGAAGAATTTCCCAAATAGGCTGAGGATGTTACAATGGGGGCAAGGTACTGGTCACACTGCCCTCAATGTGCTACAACCATAGGCTGTGACCCCTGGGCAGCAGAGTTCAGAACTGGACCAGAGCAGTCACTATCCCAGGAAAAGGGGCTTTGTGTGATTGTTGCTAGAGGATGGTTTAAGTTGGTTGATGTAATGCAGTGTAAATACAGGCAACGTACCAGCAGAACAGGGCTGGTAGAGGGCATAAGTCGTTTGGGGAATTGGTTTAATATGACTGACAGAATGACAGGGTTTTACTGACAGGATGCAAAATTGTGTATGGACACATGGAAGGATATGCCCCCATAAGACAAGTTTTACCGGTAAAACTTTATGGTGTAGACCAGCTCCTATGTCTCAATACCATCACTTGTTGTCATCCTCCCTATAAGGAAGTCAAATGTAATTATTTTAAGGTCACCATTACTTAGTAACTGCTCCACATATACTCAGGATAACATCTCCTCATGTGAGATCCAGAAACAGGATTTCGTATCCCACAGTGGTGATGGTGATTATTGTTGTGAAAGGGGCTAATGGCTGCTTATGAAGGGTTGTTGGCAACTCCAGAGGGTCATTAAGGGACATAATTGAAGCTAATGCCCTCAGCTTGCCAGTTGGGACATGTGGCTTCAAGGGTAGCATGGAGCTATGGGGTTCTGCAAGAGATTCCAGACACAGGCGAGGAGGTTGGTGGGGGCTATGTGAGTACATTAGCCAAAGAGTTTTAAGTGTATGACCCTAAAAGAAAGCAGATGCAGAGAGGCAGCCTCTCCTTAGATAAATGCTGACTAGAAGGCCTCATCTAGGGATAGTGTAGCAAGAAAACTACCTGTATGGTGTATGTTTCTCTTCATGGAAACAAGACTTTGTGTATATTTCTGTAAATAAATGGATTACATCAAGGATGTCTGTCTCTGATAACTCACTCAAACACAGCCAATGCACAAGACCCTGAAATTTGGTTTTCCATGTGGACTAAGGGTCAACACTATTATTTGCACTGTGGTAGTGTTTAAGAGCCCCAATCATGGAACAGGGCCTCATTTTGCTTAGGCACTGGACTCACATATAACAAGTAGAAAGTCCCGGCCCTGAAGAACTTACAGTTTGAGACAAAAGGGAAAGGGAGCACAAGGTCATAATGAGCCAGAACTGATCAGCAGGAAAATCACTGGTCACAGCACACAAGCTGCTTGTCACAGCACACCAGATTTTCTGTAGACATGCGGGGAAGGGTTTTAAGGAGGACTCAGATGGAGAACAATGAGGGGCTTTATAGATGTGTCCATGGAAATCCTTCATGCCTGATGGGCAGTCTGGGAGAAATCACAAAGGTGCTTGTTTGAAAATTTTACACATGTGCAACGACTGATGGCAGAAGCAGGAGTTGACATCTCAATAGCATATAAGAGATGAAAGTGGGGTATGGACAAGTTGTGAAGCATCTTGTAACTGGGCAACATGTCCCTAAGGTTTGGAAGGCCTAGCACCAGCAACCCTGATGACTAAGGAGCCGCACTTGGGAGAGATCAGTTGCTTGTCCTGTAAAGAGCAGCAGAAGGTTCCAGTAAAAAGGAGATTTAGCTCTGAGTGAGCTAAATCTAGCTAAAACAACGAGAGTCCTGTAGCACCTTAAAGACTAACAAATTTCTGTGGGCATAAGCTTTTGTGGGCTGCAACCCACTTCGTCAGATTAGGTTTGAGCTGAGTGTCATGGGAATTAGAACTGGGAAGGGCCTTCAAAAACAGGAAACATTGCAGCCCGGAAGGCTGGGAGGAAGAGGAGCAAACTTTGTTTTGGGACTTTGAGTTTTAGTTGAAGTTTATTTCTATATTAATAAACCCAGCCCCCAAGGATGGGTATTCTTGACCACAAAAAGCCCAGGTGAAGTTTTATTTGAACACTCCAAGAGAGGAAACTGAGGCAGGCTGCTTGTAATGTTATCCAAGGCCATGAGGAGGCACATGAATGTTGACTAGCTTGGTCACAGATCTTAAAAGTGAAGACTAGTAGTTTGTGTTTGATCTGATGGAGAAGAGGGAACCCGTGGAAGGATGCAAGGAGACGCGTGAGGTGATCAAAGCAATGAGCCAGGAAAGTGATCTTTATAGCAGCACTCTGAATGGATATGAATGAGGCAAGACTGCATTTGTCTAGGCTGGACAGAAAGTGGTGAACTACTCAAGATGTGAAATGATGAGTGTCTGGACTAGAGACTTAGCTGCGTGGATGAAGAGAATCTTCTGACGCTGAACCTGTTTATACTTCAGCATACTGAAAAATGTGGATTTTTCCCTTTGTTTCCTGCATTACCCGGAGGCATTTGTACATAACGATTAAATTCAAAGCCTTGACTTTTAAAGGACCTCACTGACTTAAGTAAAAGTTGGATTGGCTTAGCCCTCTCTGTGCATCTGTGTTTCAGATGGATTTTCCACAAGTTGGACCATAGACAAAATCATTGTCTCCATAGGAAATGTTCTCTCTCACTTAAAGATGTTTATTACAAGTACTTGGTTAGCTACACCAGAAAAATGTCCCTGACACATGAATATTTTAATATAGCAAGTTTACTATTTTCCACCCATATACCTCAACTGCTTACACCTATTAAGTGCTTCTCTTGGTTCAGGTTGTGATGATTAAGCATGAACAGTACCACCCCCTTGATTTTCAGCACCATGGGAGAGTTTGCAAGCCTGGCACTTAGAAAACACATCTTTTTATCTGCAAAGCAGCATGTCTGATACAGAGATCGTGGAGCAAGTTTGTAGTGAAAATTCAGATCTTTTGTACATGCGAAGGCATGTGTTTGATACAAAAATCAGAGTTAGTAACGTGAGCTTCTCATAGCCATCTTAAAATGATTTTTCAGTCTAAATTTTTAACATTAAATGCATGCAAGAAGGTTCTGTTGTCTTTAATCCTTTCAGTTGGGCTTTGCTGCCACAGAAGAGGTAAACGGATATTTCACACAGAAGTACTAATTCCTCTTCTATTTTACCAGGGTTGGGCTACACCTAAAACTTAGGTCCACCTAGCTATGTCACTCATGCCTGACTGATGCAGTTAGGTCGACCTAACCTCCACAGTTGATGCAGCTAGGTCAACAGAAGAATTCTTCCATTAACATAGCTGCTGCCTCTCGAAGGAGTGGATTTACTACAGAACAGGAAAAAAACCTTCCATTGCTGTAGTGTCTGCACTACAGGGGTTTAGCTGTAGCTGTGCTGCTATCTGTTTATAGTGTAGACATAACCAAGAAAGATTGTGGATCAGTTTTCAATCTTTGAGTGGTCTCTTTCTTTCCCTTTCTCCCTTTCATATGCATAGGATTTGACTCATTTCTAATACATCATACTCCAAAATAAAACACTGGCTGCATGGGCACTTACCTTGGCCCTGCAGAAGGCCTCAGATATGGTGCAGTTGGTGTGGTTCTGCTGTGCAGGACAACGAGGGGGAGACAGGGTTTGCTGAACCCACACAGGGACCCAAATGCTCTGCATTCCACAGATCTCAGCTCTCTGGGGGCTCCGTCCTGATATGTATCTACATAGCAGGTAGAGGAGGAGTGGCCTGGGGGAAGAGACAGGCTGACTCCAGTGGATCTACTACTAGCAGAAAACAGGTGCAGGAGTGGCTTCTCTACTGCTCCACAGCATGGGAAGACTATTCATACCTCCCCATTCCGAAGTAATCCAGCTTTGGTATGGACAACCAGATTTAGCCTGCTAAAAGAACTATAGATATTTACATGGTTCTATGTTACTATCACACATTCAGTAGAAAATCAGGGATTAGCCACATGATACTGACATGTGGGTCAGTATTGAATTCAGGACCATGTGACTGCCTCTGCTTCTGCTGCCATTTTGTTTGTCCGTCCTGTCTGCAAACTGATCTCAATCATTCAGGATTTACCGTATTTATAATCTGCCCAGTGTACTGTGAACAACCAAAAGATCATCGCTCCTAAATGGTATTTGTACTGTAGCTTATTCTGTAAGAATTAGTGCAAATAGATTACTGAATGATTTAGTTTCAAATCATAGTATTCTAGTTTGGAAGGCTCTGAGTTTGTGATATCTGACTCAAAGGTGGTGCTGAGTTCTACTCTCTCCACATTAGAGAAATGCTCTCCTCTCCCCAATTCATTGGTTACAGTATTTTATTTAAGCTTACTTCTATAAATAAAGTATCTTGATTATCAATCATAGAAAAGACCTTATTCATCCTTTTCTCTTTGGATGTCAAAGCAAGGTCACAGCCTACCCTAAAACATTTCCATTGTTTTTGTTTCCACTGAATGCAAGGAAAATATGGCGTTGACTTCATTAAATAAAAGAATAAAATAAAAGCAGAAGTAATTTTCATAAGTTAGATGTACAGATTTCACAGCTCAGAAATAAGGATGTCAAATGTGTCCACTTGTACAGTCCTCCTACACAGAAACCACAAGGTCTCAACGACAAGTCACTGAAACCATGGTATTCAGCTTTTTGTCCACAACTACCATTACCAAATGCATGCTCTTGCTGCAGCGCGGTGTCTGATCACACAATCGTTTTTCCAAGGTTCACTTAAAATGCTGATCTGTGAAGAAAAAAAAAACAAGCCTCATTATGCAAAGCAACTACACTTGTACAGCTTTTTAATTTTTTTTAAAAAAAATGTATATGCACACATACTTTTCAGATCTTCGACACCAATCCTTTTAAAGAAGCCATTTTCCAGGGATGCCCGAAAGGATTTGTTGTATTAAAGGAGGGTATATTTGGATGTCCTTTAACCATCTTCAGGATGTTATCTTAACTGTCAAAAGCAAAGGAACATAGCTTGATTATATATAAAATTTGTGCCACTTCAATTATACCAGTATAGTTAAGTGGTATATAACCCCCATACTGTGAGCCAAGGTACTGGTATAAAGGTGCATTATACTTATATAGCCATTCCTTTATGGGACATGGAACAACTCTACTTGTATAAGGCATCTTTTCACTGGTATAACTGTGTCCACACTAGGGTTTTTAGTAGAATAACTATATTGGTTAAAAAAAAATCATACCAGTAACCAACAAAGTTATCCCAGTAAAATTTCAAGTATAATGGGGAGATAGGCCTTTGAGTTATGGCTTTTCTATACCCTCCTCCTTAAAAAAAATTGTGTCAGGTCAAATGTGGCCCCAAATTTAAGTTTAGTAAAAAGTTAGGGGCCTGATTCTGCTCTCATTTGCACCAGTTAAATAGAATTGATTTTAAATCACTCCTGATTTACACCAGCATGAGAGCACAATTGGGCCCAAGATTTTACAAACCCCAAGAAAAATATAAATGTTGCCACGGTTTTTAAAATTCCAATAAAAAGGTTTGTTGTTTTTAAATTTAACCTCCAGCATTTACGGTCTAAAGACAGCATCACTGTGCTAATGCTTGAGAACAAGAAAACGATTCCGTCTAGGACTAAAAGTGATGTTAATTGATCTATATTCACTGGGACCTGAAAAAGAGCGTACTACATAGTCAAAAAGTCAATTAGATTTTTAAAATCGTTTTGAGTTTAAATAATCTATAACGTATTTGTAAGTAAGGTAAAGTGACTTCCAAAAATTTTGTAACATAACATTGTCCCTTTAGCTTTGCCTGTATTGCATGCAGAGTTTTCATTGGGGACTTATGATCTTTCTCCAAACCCCATTAAAGTCAAAGGAAAGATTCCCAGATTTCAATGGACTCTGGAGGAGGCCCTGTATAAGAATTGCAGCTCAGTCTAAAATTTCTTGGCTTTTCTTGGTTTCAGGTTTTTAACATAAGTGCCTTTTCTTGCAAATGTAGTTTCTTCTGTTTCTTACTGTTAGTGAATAAAACAAAGGCAATCCTCTTATAAGTCTGACCCACTCTGCTCTCTCTGTTCACCATGCACGCTCTAGTCCAATAAGAAAAGAAAAGAACTTTTCTTCTATCAACTTTATTTAAACCAGATTTCTTGTAGTGTTCTTCCTTTGCATCACAGTGAGTTGCATTCGTATAGCATGTCCTTACTCTTTACAACACAAATCATACTGATTCTGAATGGAGTTTTCAGTATGTGTATGTGTGCATTATTCAAAGAGAACTCTTAGGTAGCAGAAAGATATGTATGTTGCTCAGGGTAGCTTGAATGATGAATGACCTACCTCATGAGAAGGGCTGAAGGTCTCCAGAACAATTAAAATACCCTGAGGAGTACAAGAGCACATGAGCAAGTAATCCTTTTAGGATGGAGGAAGGAGGGGTTCCTCGCTATCAGTTATCTGCCCCTCAGTCCCAATCCCATCTTTTGGGGACTGGCTGAATTCCACTTTCCACTATTATATTTTGCTTCTGTAAAATTTCCCATTGAAGTGCCACAGTGTTCTTCACTTCCTGTCCTAAACTGTTATACTACACTCCAGTTATGGCTGCACTTTAATGGTGGTGAAAGTTATTACTACAGCACTTTAAGTGTTTGTGATGTTTTACAGAACACACAGCAAAACTGGGTTCTCAAACTATAAAGGTTATAACCTGATAACTATATCACATGGAAACATGGCTCAGACATGAGAAAGTTCAAAGAGATTATTGAGGAAGATCAATATGAGAATGCTTCATGAAATAAGCACATTTTAACAGACAGAAAGGGGAAAGATGTGTGTCATCCAGGAAGCGTGAGGCTGTTCTAAGACTTAGGGCTTATCTACTCAGGGACACTCAGCAAAATTAATCTGAATTAATTTTTAAAGTGGGTTAGTAGTTAAACTGCACTGAAAATTAAAGTGCAGTTTAAATCAGTTTAGTTTAATTCACTTTGGAGGTGGGCTGAGCTAAACAGAAACAAGGCATTCTTGTTCTGGACTAATAGTGTCCACACATGGAGTTGTTCAGGAATAGCTTTGTACTTTAAATTCATACCCCCCTTTAACCTGGATTAACTTTCAACTGTAAACAAACCCTAAGTAGCATAAGTTAGTGCAAAGCCAAGTGGTGGACAAAGTGAACAGCTTGGAGAAAAGGTGTGGCTGCATATAAAGGTGCTGAAGGACAAGATGAATGAAAGTCGTGAAAATTTTGAAGATGCCCATAGTATGTAGCATATCTACCACTGCTCAGTCCTGCAAGCGTACATGGGAATAGATTCATTAACTTCAGTAGAACTAATCTGTGAATAATTATGCATTCACAAACTATTGGCCCCCAAATTTGTAACATACTCTGGACTCTTGGGGTAAAAGATGTTTTATAAATGTAAGCTATTATTACTATTAATTGCTGGAGCAGCGGTCTCTTTCTGATGGACAAGAATCCAAAAATAAACAGCAGTTAAAGCACATAAATATCTTTATGCTTAACAAACATCGAAGAGCAGAATGTGTAGTATTTTTAATATACATGAATTTACTGTTAATATTAAATAGCTGTAACCTATACTGCACACCTCTGCTAAGCAGATAAATACTCAGAGAATAAGTTGGATAAAAATCAAACATTCATCACAAAATTGGAAAGTGTCCATGTGGCTTTATGTTCATATGGCATCCTCATGAGGTCTGCTCTTACCAAAGATAACATAAAATAAATTAAAAGGGTTGTAATTTAGGCAAATTCAGAATTACGTAGATCATGCTATAAAACAATACGCTTTCACATGCACAGGGAGCTCTTTTTTACATAGGTCATGTTACTATAATTTTTACATTGCCTGTGTCTTGCATTAAAGTTTAGTGGCACTGTATGTAAAGCCTAACTGCAATGGAGAGCAACAGATTATAAAGTAAGCTCTAATAATGTTCATCAGTGCGAGTGTAAGATTTTTTTTCTCTCAAATATGGTAAGCATTAGAATGGTATGAAGTGTTTAACTCAATGCAAAAGTTCCCACAACCAGGTTTGGTACAGGTTCAGCCTTTGTTCATGTGGTTTGTTAGAATGTTTTTATGCCCACAAAGGACCAGCCTTAAAGCCCATTGAAGCCAATGGCAGTCTTTTCATTGACTTTGGTAGGCTTTAGAGATCATGCCTTAATTGTCTACGTTGCAAAGAGACTTGACTGTGAAAGCTGAGTGGGTACAAATCTAAATCTTTTTGAACTTCAGCACCAGCGACTTAGTTCTGTGTGCATTGTCTGACTTACTGTAACTCAAAAAAACCTAGCTTCAAGTTTGAATTGCTTCCATGCACAACTAGTGTTTCAGTATTAGCTCCCACACAGCGTAGAATTTTTTCTAGGCTGCTGTTTGGGGAGCTGTTCATACCTGAGCCTGATGCATTTGGATAAATCTCATGTTGGAAGTCCCATTGTATTTTTCATTGACCCTGGGTTGGCCGAACATCTTTGATATCAGCTGAGGTCATTTTAAATAGGTTCATCAGATGGAGAGGGAGAGACTGTTAGATGGAGACATATATTTGCTTTGCTGACATCTGAACAGGCTTATAAGTATTCTATTTCAGAATACAAGCATATGTGAGAACATGCACCCAACTACTGCATTCTTTTTTGTAATTCCCCTGTTAATGGGAAGTGTCTGATCTAAAATTCTGCTAGACAGAATTCTGCTTGTCTCTGAGAAACAAGGTGGGTGAGGTAATATCTTTTACTGGACCGAGTTCTATTGGTTAGACACAAGCTTTCGACCTTACACAGAGCTCTTCTTCTCTATGTAACTTGAAAGCTTGTCTCTCTCTCCATAAGCTGGGCCAGTAAAAGACACCAACATAATTTGGGTCAGTAAAATATATTACCTCATACACCTTATCGCTCTAATATCTTGGGATTAACACAGCTGTAACTACACTGAACACATAGTTATCTTGGTTTTATGAAGGGGAATTTTCTGTGACAGGAGTTTTTGTTTGCTATCAGTCTGATGTGTAACGCATTATTTTGCGATAGAGACCGTCAGGCTTCCATACACTATTTCTGTAATTCCTTCAATTACCACTTTATTCTTCAACATTAGCATCATATTTGTGTTTCGTCCTTACAATTTTCCTAAAACAAGACTCTGGAGAATCCAGAAATGCTATGGGTGCAAAAGAACAAGATGCAACGTTATCAAGGAGCTCTAGCCAGTCCTGAGAAAGGGCAGACAGGCAGAAGAGACAGGGACAGAGCCCGCATAACTTCCTTAGCATTGGCAACCCTGCAGACAGGCAATTCCACTTGCAAACTTTGGATACTGACTGCCCATATGTGGGACCTAATTCACAGTACACTCTGGGGTCTTCATGCCAACCTGGGGATTAAGCCATAAACTTAGCTTAATTCACTAGATAAACAAACTTCTACTAATTCTTTGCATCAGCTGCATGGTGGAACAGAGGCTATACCAATATATGTGGCCCACCAACTTCACTTCATTAAAAGCCTACCTGGGATTTAACAGAGATTTGGGAGAGGTAGGGTGACCATATTTCCCAAAGGGAAAACAGGACACCACGTGGGGCTAGCCTGAGCTCTCCCTCCCCCACCTCCCAGGTACAGGACTGGCCGGAGCTGCTCATCCGAGTCTCCCTCCCTGCACTGGGCTGGCCCGAGACACTCGCCTGAGCCTTGCCCGCCCTCGCAGAGCTGGCATTCTTGCTCGCCTGAGCCTCGCCTGCCCCCACGTGAAGCTGGGGCTGGCGTCACTGCTCACCCAAGTCCTGCTTGCCCCCTGCAAGAGGCAGGCATTGCAGCTCACCCCTGCCACCCCTGCACATCTTTCTGCACCTCACTTTTGCCAAAAACATTGGGACAGCCGAGACAGGGCTTAAAAAAGGGAACGCCATGGCCAAAACGGGACGTATGGTCACCCTGGAAGTGGGCAGCTGGAATGCAGGTCTACACAGAGAATGCTGCCAGTGATTGCAGAGAGATTTTTTGTCAGATCCCTGAAACTAATAAAGATGCTGAAATGGTGACTGTAAATAAGGCAAGCGGAGAAGGAGAGATGGAGCTTCTGTGGATTGAAGAAAAGAGGTAATAGACTTATGCAGAGGAGGAACAATAGGCTTCCACAGATCATGATGGCTGCGGACATGAAGCTCACACATTAAAACTGTTTCCCACTGTAGCATGGACAAAATGCTCATGCTGTACAAACTGACAGGACTGGCAAGCAAAGAGAACACAGCGAGCATGAAATGGCGTGGTACTAATTCTAACGCTGGCCTCCACCGAAGCCATTGGCAGCATTTGAATTGTGTTGCAGCAGAAAAATTGCACCTCAATGTCAGCAGTGCCAGCCCCTCTTTGCAAGCTAGCCTTTTCCCATTGACAGTGCTTTTCCATCCTGGGTATTTCTGAAAATTCTAAAGAATCTTTGGACTCAACATTCCATTGGTTGTCAAACCACTTCCATGTAACCACATAGCAAATATAATTTCCAGCACAACATGTGCAGGTGGCTAGTTCTTATTTAAACTTAAGCTTGAATATTAGTCGAGTCTTAATTTGCAATCCTTGTTTGATAATTAACTGATGAGTTTTACATGTGAAGTGTGGACAAAGGCTCTGAGGTAGAGCTAGCCAAAAAAAAAAAAAAAAAGAGGGGCGGGGACATGGGATTTGGCTGAAATTAAATTTTTAGTGGGAAAACTTTGATTTTTCAGTGGGAAAAGTTGAACAAAAAAGTAAGAGAAAGAAGAGAGAGACTATAGCTAAAAGAAAGCCTGTTTTTCCCCCTCAACTCTTCCTTCCATTTTTTCAGTGGGGCAAATAGCATGGTTGGAAAGGTATGAAGAAAGTAAGACGAGGGAAAGCATTCAAACCATAAAAACTAGGGGTGGGGGGGATTCTTGTTTTTAAAAAATGAAATGAAAACATAAAATAAAACAAACTTTCATTTAGAACATTTTGTCCAAAAAATGTAATTTTTTTCCTGGAGGAAAAATGGTAATTTTTGACTAGCTCTACTCATAGAGAATAGCCAATACAGATCTATCTATATCTTGGTACCTTTTTGGCAAAAAACAGCACAGTATCTGACTTCTTCCACTGGTTGTGGCTAGGATAGGCTTATGGGCCAGCATGGGCAAATGGTGTTGTGAAACTTCAGAATATGGCCTACTCTACAGTAGTTATAAAAACAATGTCTCTGTTGTTATTTCTTTGTTGTGTCCCTGTGTGTGTAAATATACACTATAGAGGTCTAAAACCTTTCAATCTAATTATATGTGACACAACAAGAGAGTAACAAACAAATAATGAGGGAAAAGGAGATGGTGGAGGTCCTGACATGTGCAGACCTGGCATGAGTCCACTGGGAGGAAAAAATTGTTTTTAGTTTAGTTTATCCCCTGTTTTTTCTAGCCCCCACATTTCCCATTAACAGGCCCCCTTTATCCTGCTTCAAGCAGAACTTCCCTAGTTATCCCTTCCCCTTAATATTTCCTCTCCCAGGTTCAAATAGTGAAATCCCCTTTCCTATAGAAAAACCAAAACCACAGAATAGACAGTTGGCGATGTCATGGGAACATTTGTAGTCCTGAGTTATGGCTCCTGCTGCTTTCTCCTCCGAGGGAGGGCAGGCTGACCTTACAAGCTTGGTGGATGTTCCTGAGCCACATAATGCAGAGAGGTGGGAAAGAACCTATTTTTTTTTCAGACTCAGCTTACATCCAGTTGAAAACCAGATGCCTGGCATCACATTGTTATTAAAAGATTTGATACAAACTAGAATATTTTTCCAGTCACCGTAACTATTGCCTCTAAGAAATTTAAAACTGTATGCTTCAACACGTATGTGCATTTCTAGGGACACTGTGAAGCCTAATTCTTGAGAACCTAATTTGGCTTGAAAAGAGCCCTTAGTGTGCCTTTTTTCAAAACAGTTACAGTTGGAATTTAGCTAGGTTCTTATCTGACCTCCATTGTAGTATCTTAGCATCTCCCACAGATAATGAATTTTCAGACAGCCCTGTGAGGCAGGGAAATAAAGTAATTTCTGATTTACAGATTGGGGGAACTGAGACAGAGAACGATTACAACTTGTCCAAGTTTACACAGAAGGCCTGTGGCAGAATGGAGAATTGAACTCTGACTGCCCTATCCAATGCCTTAACTGTAAAACTATTCTTCCTGTAGTCTGTATAGTTTTGCAGCGCTGTATGTACAATGTTAATTTCTCAGTACTTATATCCTTACATTTCTCAGTTACATTTATTCTGCATTTTAAATTTAATATAATTCCAAATTAGGAGGTTGGTTTTCCTTTCTACGTTTTCTTTTGTGTTTTCTTTTCAAAATAACCGTAGTGACTCAAAAGAAAAAACAATACCCCCAGTGACAAAAACAAAAGATAGAGAAAGTGGCAGTAAGAAAATAGTACAGCGAATTTTTAAAGCTGTTAAATGTTTTAAAGATCCTTGTTTTTCTGGTCTCTGCTACACGGTAGTTCTTTTGCCTCAGTGTCCCACTTTGAAACACAGTACCCTCTCCTCACTTTTTCCCCAGCCCCTTGTGGTATGCATGAAACTCCACAGGAGGCTACAAGAATTCTTTGAAAGCAACTCGGCCCATTTGCAGTTGTAACTGGTTGAATGGTATCTAACCCAGCAATGACTAAGCTATAGGAAAAGCCTTTATTCAGTTATAATGTAAAGGAAAATGTGGGTGGGGAAACAGCCTTCTGGGTCTTTCTCATTTAAAATGTGGATAGCAAGTGACAGTCATCAAGAGGAAGACTCAACTCTCATCAGCCATGGATGTGAGGTTTTCGGAATTCCATTGTCTGACAGTTCCCCCTGTCCCTCACTGGTGATGTAATTCTAGAGAGAGCACAATTATTTGACTCAGCATGTTCCTAAGCCACAAGAAAAAGAAGTGACGTACATAAAAAGCACAGTACTCGCTCTTATCAGATGGGAGGGACAGCAAGGAGTTTTCCCCGCTTTATGAACACAAGGGAAGTTCTTCTTTGTCCTTACTTTTTTTTTTTTTTCACTTGCTGCATGTGCCATTTTTTAAATGACCGTATTGTATTGCTGACCATGTCCCTTAATATAAAATAGCAGGCTATACTCCACTCCAGAGAAATGGTGTGAGACAGTTAATGCTCCATTGTCAAATACATATTAGCTTCCCATTTCTATGATTCAGCATACATCTTAACAGTTTAAAATGATCACAGATTACAGTTAGAAATGGACTGGACTGAGACATCCGCCCAAACATGATACCCACAGTATCTTCAAACTACCGCTCTGGACCAGTGAACGACTAGTGAAGCTTGCCATGCTTATATGCCCCTTGTGGAAGTATTGCACGGGGGTTAGGTTGTACATCGGCTATTCCACATAGCTGAGTTTTATTGTAATAAACTATGCTCTCGCCACTATCAGCTCTTACACAAAGAATCTTTAATCCATACACCTTTTTCTCTTTACATCAAGAAGGGCCTTCTGTAATGCAATTGGATACCAAAAGGTTCACTAGCCCTAGCACAACACACATACTGGCTAGCAGGCCATCACCAGGGTTTTCTGCCATATCTCCAATCTGCAAGCTCATTAAATACACCTAAATTTAAAGAGATAAACACAATATAATAGCTTCACTAAAATGTATAAGTGCTCAACCACCCTTGAAATTATTTTGAACTAAGAATTAATTTTAAACCACTCACACCACGCCTGAATTTGGACCAGTATGCCTTATTTTACTGTGATTATTTGTTAACTCCCTGTGAACCATAGGCGCTTTGAACCACCCAGATATGTTTAATTTTTAAAATCTTTTAATTATGTGATCTTGATCACTTTATTGTTTTATTACTCAGATTGTACCTCTAGAAATGCCAGCATTAGGACCCAGTCGTCAAGTGAACAGATATTGGATTAGGCCCCTGGCTTTGATCTCTTCTAAAAAATATCCAAGCACATTAATTCTGAGAATTGCTACATTCTGAGAGGAGATCAGGTATGTAAAACGTCCATCCTAATGTATTCATACATCTCAATACATTCCTAGGTTTGAAAGTAACCAAGTTTGCTAAAGCTCAACAGCCCATCCCCAAGTTTCATTTATTTCAAACTTCTAGGGATTCATTCAAAAGTCAGAGACAAAATCACCACACTGAACAAAAGAAAATAAGTCCTCCATTCAATGTCTATACACAGTAAGTGTATCAACAACAAAAACTGTTTGTAAGTACAGCTCTTGCCTTGCTCCAAGTTCAATCTTACAAACTGGTATTTATAGGAAGCAGAGTTCAGCATAAACATGAAGCAATGTTCAATCTTAAAGACAGTCAGCTGCAGCCAGTGTGTTGCATTCCGTCTCAAAGTTCTTGAGCCTGTTTGGTGATTGGCATGTTTAACAGAATACTTTAGAAATTTCTTCACTAACTGTACCAAATATTATTATTTCCAAGGTGCATGAGAGGGTAGAATGGAAGAGTGCACAGCACTCCAGCATCTCGGATGTTTTTTATTTTTGTCTCACTGATTATTAGGCAATGCTAAATAACCCGCTCACAGTTGACACAGCCATTGCTGAAATCTCATTAGGGCCACATAAATGCATTATAAGGTCCGAGATAGAGAGGGATGATTTTGTTTCCTTTAGTGAGAATTTCTAGCAGAAAAAAAGTGTTTTAGTAAAATGCTTTCACTGTTATAGCTCATACTGGTAAGGATTTGGGTTTTTGAAAGTTTGAGCAAATTCTGCTTGCCCACTTTGAGGTGTACGTAGAATTAAAAGTACTAATTTGGACCTGACCCAAGGTTTAAGGAAGTCAGTGAGAATCTTTCCATCATTTTCAAAGGGCTTTCAATCACAGCCTTTGTACATGCATACTTCAAAAAGGACTGAATTATCAAGCTGAAGTTGAAACTTTTCCAGTGGCTACTCCTCACTGCAAAAGAAAAATCAAAATAATTGAGTGATGTGGATTATGGAATACCATAATCACAATGTTTATTAGCTACACAGGTGTGGTTTTGTACCACTTTTCTACCGCGAAGCCTCCAGACACAGCCATGTGTGACTTTACAGATCACAACCAACAACTGGAATTGCACCCAGCAACATACTGGGGACAGTGCTGTCTCTAATGCACTGATGTAATTCACTTATTGTGCAGAGCAACAAAAATAAACAGGCAGTCACTTTCTGAATTAGGTGAAGGTCTGAGAGGTCTTTAAATGAAGCCCCATGCAGAGCACATTGCGGTAATACAATTGCATGGAAAACTGACAAATATCTAACAAGAGCATGGTTAAATATGACAAACTAGAAGAAGATTTAAAAAGCCATTCTTTGCTACTGTTGTTATTTCTGAATTCTGGACAAGCTAATGGGGCAAGCAGACCTCAAGGGTGTGGCCATCCCTGAAAAAAGCAACAGAGGATATATATTCTAGAGATTCACTCTACCCCCATCCCAACAGCATCATCTGTGTCTGGGCTGAGATTCAACTCATTTTGATCCAAATTGCTGTCTCAGCCAGGCACTGGGAGAACAAAGAAACTGCATATCCAGATCATTAAAAAGGAAACACAGACCTAAGTATCATCTGCATATTGATAGCATTGAAGTCCGAATGGTCTCAGCATCTCCCCCAGTAGTTTCACAACTGAAGTGGCAAAACAGAACACTGTGGAACTCCACATAATAGCTCTGTGATAGACGAAAAACAGCCTAATATTACCCCCATGGGTTTTCTAGGAGAGAAAAGAATAGAACCCTCAACCATGACTCTCTCGCCTTCTGCCACTCTCCCTAAATGAAGCTTGGTATTAAAATCTTGTTCATTTGGTATCAACATGTATCTTGGCTGAAAATGCAGAAAACGAAAATGAAAAATCAAAAACCATATAAAAAATAAAGGCATAAAAATGTTTCTGAATTTGCCTATGTGCTAGTGAATTATTTTTCTTCTCCTTTTCACCAGCTCTATGCTGACAGGTCAAAAAGAATCACCATGATACCTGACCTATCAGTATATGTGCACACGCGTGCACGCACGCGCACACATACACGCATTCTGTACAGTTTTGTCAAACTGGAGTTAAGGTTGAGTACATATAATTACTTGAAAGATAAAAATGTTATAGCGATTTTGTAATTATCCCAAAACGATTTTTACAGACCCAGGACATTCAAAGGTTAAGATTTAATTCAAAAGAAAACCACAGTTAAGTTACCCAAATAACCTTAACTCTGCCCTGTGATAATGCCATAACCAGTGCATAATAGTATTTTCATTCCGGATTTAACTGATTTTCAGACACTAGCATTTTTTCTCCTCTTGGTGGTATCACTCTTGGTAACAATGGGTGTGAAGCAAATCTGCTCTCAAAGCAGATTGTGGTCCCCATGTGGTGGCCTAACTATAGCTCTAGTACAGCATTTGCAATGTATAAGGGGCTCCAGAGAGTGTAAGTGTACACAGAGAACCCCACTGAAGTCAGTGGCACTCCACACAGGCATAGCAGTCTGCCTACACACTGTCCAATTATAGGATCTGGGCCCTAGGGTAGGCAATGGCTATTCTGAAAGAAATCATCTTTGACCAGGGCACATTTAGCTTCACTTCCGTTGAAAAAAATGGGAGATGACAGTCATTTAGAAAGTGGGCAATTCTTGGACTTCTGTGTAACAGAACATTTTGATTCATCAGCTTCTGCTGAAGAGGAAGCTTTCAGTTATACAGAATAACAAAAAAACCCAAGCATTATTTGGTATTATTATTTGGTATTATTCACCAACGGAGAATAACAAAAAAACCCAAACATTAATCCTAAATAAATTTCAAATGAAGTCAGTTCACTAGATTGTAGTGAGGTTTCGCGATATGAGAAGTTTGAAAACTCTGCCTTATTTCAGGTAAAGGTATTTAATTAAGGTAAATCAAGGGGGGGAAAACATGGTCTAACACAGGGTACTAAATTTCTTAAAAGATCCATTTTAATTGATTTTAACTCAAACTAATTAACAGATTTACTTGTAAATTATCAGGCAATTCATTCTGCAGTCCAAATAATGAGTGCTATAGTATCCTTCATACACAACAAATTGGTTTAAGTGCAAAATTAAACTCAGTCTTGACTATGGAACCACGATCTGTATTTCCATAATATATAATATGGTAGAATGTGTTTTGATTACCACAGCTGCTGTTGTCCAACAATAAAACTTATTTGGAATCAGTTGCATATTAGGCCCTGATCTTGCAATGTACTCCATGTTGGTGGACCTCTGACTTCAATAAGGCTCTTTACAGGTGTAGGGGTCTACCTTCCTGGAGCTCATTGCAGGATGAGGGACATATGTTGTGCATCACAGCACAGCAGATATATTTTCTAGGATTTAATTAAAACACTTGGCATTGATTATGAAGTTAATTTATTAATGATAGCATACTTCAGCTAGTTCATATGTTGAATGAACTTGTACTTTCAGTCACAGAAACCAAGCAATCCCTCCTTATTTTGAAAATGCCAAAATAATTTTAATAGCTGAAAAGATGGTATTCCACAAAACACAGAGGAAACTAATGTCTGTAGGAATTACAAGAAGGTAGGGTAAATGTGTGTGTCTATGTGTATGTATAATAGCACCATAGTAATAAGTAAAATATATTTAGGAGTCATGAAAAGAAGCAAATGCTCCCACTTTACTCATTTCTATAGTGCTTTACAAACACACATGTGCAATAGGACAGGTAAGATGCTGTAGGAGACAGAAAAAAAATGCAGCATCTTTGTTTACTTAGGTTTGTGGTTTCTATATACCTATTATTTACTGTGTTCATCTCTTGACTCAAAGTGAAAATGGGAATTCACCTCTTCTCTTTTTTTCCTGTCCAATGTGCAGATGGGGCATATTTTTATTCACTCCATCAATCCCTGCCCCCTACGCATTAACGCATGCACATACACCTAGCCAGTGGAAAAGAAAAAAGGGTTACTCATTAATCCATTCTACAAAGCTTTCCAAACTGAAATGGGTGGGTTTACATCTTCAGTAAGGATCAATAAATAGGTAGACATGCAGCATACCTGAGCACAGTTAAAGTGAAGTGTACTTCTTGGATAGCATTTACTCTATTCTGGGCATATTTGTAAACGAAACCCATCAATATGGAGAGGATGATCATTTTCTGTCTGTTTTTGTTCTGTTCCAGTATGCTGCTGAGTGCAGCTGCACCAACAAAGCTAAGATTCAAGGAGCTTGTAAAGACAGTCAGTGAGTTGAAAAAAATAGTAAAAGTTAAGGTAAGCATAGTATTCGTGGCAATATAAAAAACCTGTCTGTACAATTGTTCTCAGTATGCATTGTTGAGAATAAACCTAATGGGAGAAATACTAAAAATACTAACTTAATTTTTTATTCTAGGATGGTGAACTTCTGCATACGCCAGAAGACTCTGAGGTAAGATTGCTTTAGCATTTCCTTCGAATATACAGAATTTATTTTAATTAGTTCATTCTCTTTAAAAGTGAAAACTGTATTTTTTCTAAAACATATGACTTGTTATTCTTAATACTAGATTTAAAACTACTTTTAAAACTAGATAAAAAAACAGAAAATACTTTAAATAGAAGTTACTTCTTATTTCTGTGTTTTAAATATCAGGTTAGTATTAATATTATAGTACTGTAATAATACAGTACAGTACTATATTATTATTACTATTATAATATGTGCATTATTAAAGCACTCATTACCATAGTATCTGGATGTATTCCTTTTACTTGAAACATAGTCCTAGTACCAGTCATTCACACAGCTACTTGATCATCAATACTACGCTTCAAGGACTAATTCCTGTAAAGATGCTGTACATCTTTGACTTACACAGACTGAACTAGAATTGAAGGCTCCCAGCATCTTGTAGAATCAGGCACTTAATGAAAAACTACTCACTGAAATGAAATAATAAAAGTGGAAATACAGGCCATTGCAGCTTTTTCTCATGAGTAGTCCTACTGCCTTCTGTGAGACTACTCATGTTTAAATCAGCATTTGAGGACTTCACTAACTCAAACAGAGGTTGGGGTCTATTTCAGGAGTGGGAGGGTGAGGTTCTGTGGCCTGCAATGTGCAGGAGGTCAGACTAGATGATCATGATGGTCCCTTCTGACCTTAAAGTCCATGAGAAAGGACTGCATTAGCAAACAAATAGATGATAAAATTATTACAGTCTATTTATTGGATTATTTCTCTTTATATCGTGCCTAGGATTAAAATAACAAGAATAAATCGTTGTAAATTCTCATTTCCTTATGTATATTTACATTGTTCAGAGCCATGAACTGTTATTATTATTCGTAAGAGTAACATTTAAATTAAGTCAGAGAATGTCTGCACAAAGTGGAAAGTACTACATTGCAGGACTTGTGGTAAAGTTAAATGTGAAGAACAAAATAAGGAGGTCCACACACTTCAAAAGTTTAGAAAGTGAATGAGTTCCATTTGTGCTTTTTTCTGACATTCACCAATGAAGAACTAAATTCTAGACCTAACACATATTGATTTAATACACACTTAGCCATAGTATCAGCTGCTTTAGCTTAACTACAACATACAGATTTGAGCAACGGCAAATATTTCAGAAAAATTAAAACATTTGTTCTGACTAGTATACAAAGACTATTATGAGGCATGGTGCTTCACCAAAGCATATGCAAATTGTAATGCTATTTTTTCAGCTTTGTGAATTTACTGCAGGACAAAATGCAGAAAAAAAACGTACCTTGTTTTGCACTGCTTTGGTTACACTCCTCTTGGTCTGAACTTAGCTTCTTTTAGTTATGCCAGAAAAGAAAACCAATTTTATAAGCATGCATGACCCACACAGACCTAATCCATGTCACTGCTGAGAACATACACAATGCAAAGCCCCCACCACATTCTAATTGTTGGGGATTTTTTTAATTTCTTTGAATTTCTTAAATTTTCACGTCAAAGTGAAAAGAATTGAATGATTAGCTACCGTGTCACTGAGATAAACTTGCCACTATCCCAGAAATGAAGCGACTACAGCTAGTGACTAATTGCTTAATCATAACTTTTTCAAAACAACATTATCAGCCCCGCTCAGGAAGAGAGATAGTGGTTCACTTACAACTCAAAGTACAGTTTTAGGGGCCTGATCCTGTGCGGGCTGAACATCTTTGATTTCATTAAGAGCTCAGTACGTCTCAGAGACCACATTAAACTTGTCATTGCAGCAAGCCCTTAGTGCACAGATAAAGGGCGTAAAAAGCAATCATGCTTCACTGTCAGTAAAGTTCTCAAATGCTAAGTGGTTGTAGCAATGCAAATGATCTCTTTCATCAGTGTTAAATTGATATTTACTCAAGTACAAACTTTTCCATGAAATCAAATGTGATAAAATGTAATTGAGTGCAATTACATTGAAATCAATTAAACTGTACCTGCTTATAGCAGGTCTGAATTTGGCCCCGTAAATACAGGAAGAAGGTTGCCTCATACATGACCCAAAATTCAGTGGTTTGTCACTGTTGGTTTTTACTTCCTTGGAGCTTCCTGTGAGTGGACCGAGTGTTAGCCCCAGTGCAACCCCACACAATTCCTTGTGTGTTCATCAACTAAGTGTTAAAACAGTAGTGGGTGAGGACAAGGTTAAGATATAAGACGACATCAACAAAGATGAAAATATACTGAAGTTGAAATTATAGTCTTAAGGCAAAATTGGTTCAACTGCAAAGAGGAACATAGTCAGCGACTTAGCTAGTAATAATAGACATAACTTTACTGAAACCAATGGCACCACGCTGATTTACCTTCTCTGAGACTCTGGCACCATGGTTCCTAGCTCAGGAAGTGAATGTTCTTCAGGGTAAGCAGCAATGTTATTTTGAGTCAGATGTAAAATACCCTTTACCCATTGCTGTAAATTACTTCTGATATAGCAACTTTACGTGTTTGCCTACCCGTTGTCAGATGTCACCAGCTTCCCCTGACTTTGGGGGCAAGTCATTCTTAGCTGGGCATGAGAAGTCTATAGGCAGTATCCTTTTTGTTTAGCTGTCTGTTAACCTATCTACAGGTAATTGTTAAGTCAGCAAAAAAGAAAGAAAGAAAAAAGCACCTCTATGAGAAATGCTGGTTTCTCAGCTCATCACAGATGAGACAGAAAATGTTTTCAGTTTCAACTGGAAAATCGAACTCTTTAAAATGAATGTTTTTTTTTCCAGTAAGTTACACTGGTTACAGTAAGAAGCCAAAGACAAACATGAATGTGTGGTTTTTAAGGAAAATATAATGTTATATCTTACTGACAGAGTTTCTGTTAAAAAAGTTCTATAAGAAATAGTCAGTGAGATCATCATCTTGTCCTTACACATGAAGCAAATCGCATTGACACTATAGACCGGATGAGATTGAGTTTGGGTAGCAGTTGGTATGCAAAACAAAAATGACGGTTTTATCTGCTCCTTGATGTGTATAATCAGCATTTATGAAAGTTTCTTTCTTTGGAAAGTGCAAAGCAGGTTAGAAATTGGCTACAGTAAACAATGCTGCTCTCCCTCCATTGAGTAGTTAGTTTCAATGGTATTTTCCACAGCTATGCACAGGAAGGAAAATGACCACTGCACAGGATGGGAGTGTCTGGAGGGCTCAAAGTGTCATGCTATTAGTATTAGTAAAATCAGCATACCATAACAACATCAGTGGGGGGGGGGAAATAGGCAACTTTTGCTCTGTGTATAAGAAGTTCAAATAGGAAAATTTATGCCATGAGACCAAAGCATAAAAAAAATGACGTAATTTTCTCAGAGTAAATACAATTGTTGCTTGCTGATCTTGCAAGATCTTGCTGATCTTGTTTAAGTTTCAGCTGAGTTTAAAGCTGAGATAATAGCACTATGATTTACTAGGATGAAGTCAATCTGGGAGTCAGAATTCCCTGAGTTCTCATCACATCTTTGCCCCAACTACCAGCATTGTCTTAAGCAATGCACTTAATTTCTCCATCGCCATTCCTTCATCTGCTTAATAGAGATACCTAAGATTTGTACACAGCTTTGAAAGTATAAAGCCCTACATAAGTTCTAAGTATTATTAAATGTGATATTGGAAATGGCACAGAGAATCAAAATGCGCACACACACACGAGATTTCTTCATTTATGAGAAGAAAACATTGGTAGTAATGTCTGTCAAAAAAACAGTAGACGTAGCAAGATTGATTTCTGGATTCAATTCTTGTTTTGTCAATGTGTTGATTAATGGCCAAAGAGAGATTTTAGAAGCGGTCTATTTTAAAAATATATGTTTAAAAATTACCAAGGAGCAGCTAGAGTAAGGGTCTATTTTAGTGGATATCTATACATCAAAATAAATAAACTTTAAACAAAAATATCTGTAGATCTTATTGATTCTGCAATGAGAGAACTATGCATGCAATGAGAGAATGAGAGAACTATGCATGCAGGATCAGGGGAAAAAAACAAGTAAACGTGAAAAAAAGTATTAGTTTACTTTCTAGAAATAAATTTGATAGTGATTTAACTATTTTCAATGTTTCTTTTCCAGAGTAAATGCATGTCTTCTTTCCAGTGCTTTCAGAAGGCAAGCTCACACTTAGAACCAGCAAAACACCATAATAAATTTGAAGTCATGATTAAGAGGTTGAGGAGACCAATTATTACAGACAACAATGCTGACATGAAGGTAGGACTGTCTGCCGTGTTCACTAACTTAATAATTGCACCATATTTGGTATAGTTTATTTTATCCTGACTGCAAAGCTTGGTGCAGTCAGGATAAATAAACTATACCAAATATGTCTTCTTTTAGTTATACTCAGTTAAAGATGTAAATATTCTCAATACTTCCTTCTAGGATCATACTCATTCTGGTCCTACTAATCAGCTGTTCACATATAGCTAAATAATGGGAAACATGTAATATGAAGGTCAGGTTGTCTACTGATTAGTATAAGAGAATAGGAATCAATGGCTGTGGGTGCTTCTTTTGACTGCCATTGATTCACTTTGTTACGACCTAATCTTTCCAAACCTCAGTTTTCCCATCTGTCAAAAAGATAACACTACTTACCCACTTTTAGTACATCACATGCTTTTTATTCAATGATCTCAAATTATTTATTGTTACAATACACTTTTCAAACACAATGTATCTGATAAGAAACGCTTTTCTTTGTCTTCCAGAATTGTTCTCCATGTGAATCTTATGCTAAAGAAGCCCCCGGCAAATTTTTGGATAGCTTTCTATCGCTGCTACAGCAGGTAATTAACATTCATTCTTCATTTTAAGTTTTTGGCAGTTTGATTTTCATTTTGCCTAAGTCTTTTAAAACATTTTGATATCCTTTATTTTACATCTTTATGAACAATATGTTGTTTTCACAGCAAATCATAAAACTTCACAATTAAGTCACATTGGATATGAAGACTACTGGAGATCCACTATTTAAAGCAGACACTATATTACGTAAAACAACAATGAAAATGTAAATATTGTGTATTGACATTGTGATGTGTTGTGTGTGTGGGTACATTAGTGATGGACCTTGTTCAAAATGTTAAGATGAGTTAGATGGTTATTCAAAACTTATCTGAACCTCCCCTCATTCTGGAAATTAGGTTGGAACAGGTTCTCTCATGAGACTTCAAGTATTTCACAATTTTAGCTCGCTTAAGGCTACCATGAGAGTAGCCTTGTTTTTGTTTCTGATTCCAAATGAACTAAAGAAACAGAGTTATTCGACCCCTTTAAAAAATTAAAAGAAAAAAAGGCAAAGAAGAAAAGCTAATCAGAATTTGTGAAATGACAAAAGAATATGATTCTGAATGTATCTGGACCAGTTTGTTTATCTTTATTCTCTCTCTCTCACACACACACACACACACACACACACACACACACACACACACACAC